>JAOWBN010017324.1:0-10758 GCA_028565015.1 Pinguicula moranensis
TTTCTGGTTGTTAGCGTAAAGAACTTTGGCAGAAGGATCTGCAGATGAATATTGGGAGAAGTAGAAGAAGAGATTTGTGAAAGAAATAGAAGATTTTTCCGACAGACGGGAAATTGGGAGAGAAATATTCAGATATCACTTTCAACATATGTTACTTACGCTACTACAATACTTAAATACTAATTACTCTAACCAACTAATCTAACCACTAACCCACTACGACTAATTCCACTAACTCCACTAACTCCACTAAAACTACATGATACATTAATTAAAATAATAAAACTAATTAAAATGTGACTGACCCACGATTCACAAGTGTGAATCATGCCACTTCTTCCTGGCCATCTCATGAGGGTTGTTACATCAAATGGGAGGTCGGGGTGGGGGCAGGTGAGAACGCAAATTTTCAAAAAATAATTTTAGCAAATTTTTTGAATTTTTATTTTGTTTTTTCGAACGGGTGGTTGCTCATGCTACACCACTATTTAAACTGTGTCATTTTTATTTCAGGATTTGTCAATTTTATATTATGAAGAACCAAATCTTTGAAAACTTTTTTTATTTAGAATTTTTTTTGTCCATTTATCGCAGCCTATTTACTTATTATTTAACCTTACAAGAACATGATATAGTAAATAGTTTTTTTATAACCGAGGTATCCGGGGGATTGACTAATCCTCGATATCAATACTAGGCGACCCCAGTATTGATTGGGTAATACTCGGGCCGGATGAAGTCTTAAGCCCGTGGTCGTGACCCGCTTAAGACAGCATCAGTGGAAGTCAATACCGAGACCTCTAGATAGGCCTTGAGGTATCTCGACGCCCAAATGAGCAAATCCACGGGTTGATATAGTAAAGAGTTACCCATGAGTCTTTGAAAAGGAAAACATTGGCTTACCAAGTTGATGCTCAGCCTAGCCACGAGATAGGTCGAGTTGTCTTCTACTTGCCAGCTTGGAAATAAAAACTATTAGATATCATATTATATGGTTCTCAAAAAATATATTACAAAATCTTATTGTCTTTGAAAAAACGTTAAAAATGAATTAAAGAAAATGATCATAAAATGATATCATTTGCTAGTACGATACCATTATAACATAATCATTTTTAAAATATAAAGGAAATTAAAAATCAATAGTGAATTAATAACATTGGGCAAGGCCTGAACTAAAGGGCGAAGGCGAAAGCAAAAAAGCTTTAGGGGGTCCCAAAAAACAATTAGAAGGGGCATGAAAAAAAATTGTAGAGGGGCATAAATTTTTTTATAGGGTGAAATATTTTTTTGGGGGAGATGTAAATTTTACAAAGTGATAAAATAATTTATTTGCTCAATAGTTATGAAAAAATAATTTTACCGACTCAAACAATAATAAAAAAACAAAAAAAAACTTAAATCATTTAATACTATCTAATTTATTTATGCAAATATTTTTCAAAATAAATTTACTAGAACAGAACAAGTTCATTAACACATAGATGAAAAAATCATAAACAAATCTATAGAACCAAACGGAGACAATAATAACTTAAATAAAAACTCAATTCAAAAGAAATTCTAAATAAAAATTACAAAGCTTGGTCACTAAAAGAGGGTTGAATAAGATTGGAAACTCAAAACCAAGGGAAAAAATCATCGTTGATGCTTAATTAGAAAATTATTGTGACAAAGAAAAAAAAATAGAGAACCTTTTAATAAAATCACAATAAAATAATTGGGGGACGGGAGGGCCTGAGCCCTCAATGATAATACAGGCGTGGACTCACTGAAGGCCAAGCCCCTCCTCCATCCGCCTATGCCTGAACTTGAAACCCTCCTTGCTCAAGTTGTAGAGCAACCAAATTTCACTAATAAATTGAGGAATAAGGTTTGATATTCGAACGAGTAAATAATCTCAAAAAATATATTATACAGGTGGATTTAAAACGTCAGTCCGTGACCGTGAGGATTTTCCATATCAATTCTGGATCGTACGATGGCAACGAGCACTCGCTAGCTAGCTCAATGGACCCGGATAAGAAATCGGACCCGGACCACGTGGCGGACATGTCATCACCCACAGAAGATGGAGATAGCTCCATCTTGCTTACCCGAATGAAACTGTTATTAGAATCTGAAATTGAACTTAGATTTCCCTCTGATTTAACCGCCGGCAGTCGTGCTTTCTTCTGCAGCTTCACTCTCAACCAAATGGCCTGAATTTTCGCATCCACTGCCTTCTTCAGCTCCTCTACCCGGGCATCGGAGAGCCCCAACCGAGCCGTGCAGCACAATCTGGGGAAATTCAATCGGGCGTAGTCGCCTCGGAGCTTGTATGCGGCCAGATCGTAGGCGTAGGCTGCCGCCTCCGCCGATTCGTAGGTCCCCAGCCACGCTCTTATTCTGTTCTGCGGCAGCCTGATCTCTGCTACCCATTTGCTCCAATGCCTCTGAGTCACTCCCCTGTATAGCTTCTTATTCTGGCCGAGAAATGGCACCGTCCGGCCCGGGTTGTGGATGCGGTTAGTAAGTAGATCTCTTTCCCTGGATAATTGTTGGATTAAATCTCTTTGTTTGTGATATACTGATGACGATGAGCCCAGTGGCTCGAAAACCGGGCGTATTACGGGCTTCTGTTGCTTGTTGTTGGAGAGTATTGAATCCGAATGGTTTGAATTGCTGGTCATTATGAGCTGAGATAGAGATAATCCACCATGGGTTGAAGCATTTTCATGGCAGAAATGAATGTTTTCCTGGATCATGTTCATACTTTTTAACACAAAAGCAGGGAGAAGTGTTTCGAGTATATAAAGAGGGAAAAATTGCGAAAAGGGCAATATTAATATTGCCACCAGTTCAAGCAAATTAATATTTATTAGATATTTTTCTCTTCACTTTGCCTGCCTTTTGGGGAATTTGAAGTTTGAACGAGTCGTGGTATTGACTTCTTGACATATGTTGGTGGGCCCCGATTAACAGAAGGGAAGTTTAAGCATTGATTATAGGTGGGACCCAGATTATATAAGTGGATGATACGCAATCTTGGCATGATTGGATAATCGCGCCGGAGGGAGAGGAAAGCCGGTTTTGTTTTGGTTTTATTTCTAATATTTTTTTATTCAGTTCAAAAATATTATTTTAGAACTGTCTTTTACCTCCTATTTCCTTTAATCAATTTGTTTTTTAAAGTAGGTAGGAGGTTAATTTTTGTATGTTTACTTATAATGGTAATTTTATAAATAAATTAAAATTATTTCAAAAAAAAATTAACTATAAATATTATTTAGTTATCTTACAATTTTAATAATTTTTTTTTTATTTTTTTATAATTTTTTCAAACACTCAAAAATTATAAAATTAAAAGAAGAATCAGAATCATAAGAAAAAGCAAAGTAAGAAAAGAATTATGGGCATAAAATATACTTACATTTATAAATAATATAATTTTTTTTCTACGGATAAAATGACCTTATAAATTTGTAATAAGATACTGTTACTACTTTATATATATAGGATTTGTCCAATCCAATTGCTTGAGGTGGAGTGGAGCCAATATGCATGGCATGGCTTATCAAGTAGACGCTTCGTTTCAATAGGGTTGTGTTGTAGTCTGTAGATCCGGAAGAGTGGAAAGTCCACATGAATTGGTACTTGGTAGCATCCTTTAGGATAAGAATGAGACATTTTCAAAAGACAAACATCGCTTCTTTTAGACAGGTTTTCAAAAATAAAGATTATTTTATTTTTGGCGGGTTCTATAAAATATCCTTTGGATGAAAAAATTTCCAAGATGAAGGAGAGAGAGAGAAATGGACCAGATTACATCTTTATGAATTTCTAGTGGGATAGAAAAGTTGGACAATGGAATGGAAGAATTTAGAATACAAAGTCACGCAACACATGTATTTCTTTAAAATGTTCACATTGTTGAGAAAATAAGGTAAATAAATTGAAAGACGAAGAACAATCGATTTTATTATCAATATCTCCAAAAGGATAACAAGAATTATTTATAAAATATTCACACTTTTATTCGCTTCTGTCTCTTTTTCTTCTCTTCTCACATGTATTTATAGGAGATTTAGGGGATTGTGTTGGCTCCTCATTGTACAAACATGCATCATATTATGTTGACAAATCATAATGCACGTTAGATTATTTATCCTTGTGTTAATAAGTCACCATCACACTTATCATGCTCAAGCCATGCGCATTCTTGTGTTAACAAATCAACGTCACACTTGTCATGCTATAATTCATGCATTAGTTTATGTTGAAAAGTTGTCATCAATGCATGTAGATTATTCATTCACAACACTACCTCTTTAATATCTATCATGCCTCGTTAAAAGTCTTAATAGGAAAAAATCCAGTGAAAAAAATATGTGTATGTTTAACATGTGTATTTCCTCCCCTCTCAGAGAGGCCGTCTGAATGTTAAGGACCAGGGACCACTTCTAGAATCTTCTGATTTTGAATTCATTTGCACTGCTTTCGTTAACCAAAACTACAGCATGTGGAGTATTTACACACTCTATAATCCACCAATCCACTTGTGGCAAAAACCAAACTTCCGTAGCATAGACAACATGAATTCCCAATTGACTGTGTTGAAGGCCTTTGCAAAATCCACTTTCATTAACACTGCAAGTTTTTTTGAGATCTTGGCTGTATGTATGACTTCATTTGCCACCAATATACCATCCAGAATTAGCCATCCTCGTATGAAAGCTGATTGACTCGTTGAGATAATCTTATGCATAACAAGTTTAATTCGATTTGCTAGTAATTTTGCAAGGATTTTGTAGCCACAATTCACTAATAATATAGGCCGAAAATGTTCTATCTTAACAAGATTGTGAATCTTGGGAACTAAAGTAATAAATGTAGAGTTCATACCCTTAGACAATTTGCCTACTTTGTGGAATTCGTTGATGAAGGCAATGAAGTCAGCTTTCAGAACCTCCCAACGCTTTTGAATAAAGTGGAAGTTAAAATCGTCTGACCCTGAACATTTCAAAGGTACACAGCTCCATTAAGTGTCTTTGATTTCAGCTTCACTGAATTCAGCCAGTTGTTTGCCAACATTTCATGTAACATGGTTCTACAAAATCTCTTTACAGTATAGATGAACCACATTTATAAATCCACCCAATTTCGTAATCAATCAATTTGCTAAAACCTCCCATATTAAATCCAGATCATAACCAAGCAACCAATCCAACGACCACCAATCGCCTTCTTCCAGCGTTCACAGATCCCCAATCGGAGGACTCGGATCCGAAATTTGACCCAGATCCAAATCAAACCGTCGCCGTTACTATCTTCTTCACCAGCACAATAACTATTCTCTGCAGATATTTCGATTTTACTTCCAGCAAGAATAGCATCGTTGCCCTCTTCCATTTGATGGCGGTGACGGTCCGTCGGATTTTCTTCTGGCGCTTCACCTTCTGCCAGACGGATTCAATTTTTGCATCCACCGCTTTCTCCAGCAGCTCAGTTCGGGCATCAGAGAGACCTAACCGTGTCGGATCGTGCGACTTGTATGTGGCGCGGTCGCAGGCATACGTGGCGGCCTCCGCCATCTCGTAGGTTCCGAGCCATACTCTCAGTTCTACGGCAGCATGATTTTTGCGACCCATTTATTCCTCTGCCTCTGCCAAACTCCGCTGCCGCCGATGAAGCTTTTTCGACGGATTCTTGGCTTGTAACGCTTTCGATGGACAGTTGGTGAATCAAGTTGTAACAAGCGGAGTGATTTCAGCGTTACAAATCGTCGCCGGTAGGGTAAGAATCGAGTCGACAATCAGTGATGTACGGATAGAGTAGAAGGAACAAGAAGAAGATGAGAGAAGGAGTCTAGATAAGAGAGGGAAATCACAGTACTAAAATCTTCATAAGCAATTACACGTGTTCTTTCCTCTTAAGTAGGAAACAAGTGCTGAAAACGAGAAACACGCGAATGCGACTATAGGTCTATTACAATACGAAATACGACTTCAACACTAATAAAAACGTGGATAACAGAGAAACACGAGGCATTCGTTGCCTTCCTTGATTAACTGACTCGAGCAGCTCCTTAATCGATTTTGTTCAGTCTCAAACTCCTCTTTGCCTTTCTACTCCAATCCTTCAACTTGTAGGGGACCTGCGATTCTTGAGACATTACATCACCCCCTCCTTTTTTGGACCTTGGCCCCCAAGGGTCAGTCTGAGGAAAATGTTTGCGGATCAAGCTTGAGTTCTCCCAAGTGGCCTGCTTATCAGTAGACCCACTCCAACGGATCAGCCACTGCTCTACTGGTCCCTTCTTACTCGGTTTCATTCTTTTGTCTAGCACCTGATCTGGAACAACAATAAAGCTACCATCAGCTTTCATAACAGGGGGTTTACCAGACAACACCTCATGGTTTTTAAGCTTTTCCTTTAGCAAGGAAACGTGGAAAACAGGATGTATCCTTATCGCTCCCGGTAGATCAAGCTTGTAGGCCACTGACCCAATCTTCTCCAGCACTGAAGAGGGGCCTAGTATCTAGGTGACAACTTCATGTTACGCCGGAACTGAAGAGAATTTTGTCTGTAAGGATGCAGCTTGAGATATACTTGGTCTCCCACATTGAAATGGAGTTCAACTCGCTATTTATCAGCATTCAGTTTCATCCTCTCCCGAGCCTTCACCAGATTTTCCTTCAGCAACATCTGTATCTCATCTCTCTGTTTGAGGAATTCTAGGACTGTCAGCTCAGTAGCATCTGCAGATAAAGGTAGTGGAATATGCCTAGCTTCATACCCATAAAGAGCCTTGAAGGGTGTCATTTTGGCACTAGAATGTTGCGTAGTGTTGTACCAAAACTCAGCCAAAGGTAGCCACTTGGACCAAGAGTGAGGCTGCTGCGAACACATGCTTCTCAGGTAAGTTTCCAAGCATCTGTTGACACGTTCAGTCTGCCCATCAGATTGTGGATGGTAGGCGGTGCAAAGGGCTAGTTTAACCCCTATCATCTTCATCATTTCACTCCATAGCTGACTTGTAAAGACCCTGTCATGGTCTAAGATTATCTCTTTGGGCAGCCCATGTAACTTGTAGGTGTGGTTAATGAATGCCCGTGCCACGGTCTCAGCTGTATAGGGGTGACTCAAAGCTATAAAATGTCCATACTTGCTAAACCTGTCCACTGTCACAGAGATGAGTTGCTTGCCATCAGATTTCGGAAGACCTTCAATGAAGTCTGTACCAATGCTTTCCCAGGGGGTTGTAGGAATAGAGAGAGGTTGCAGCAACCCCGCATAAGCTATATTGTCAGCTTTACTACCTGCACAGACTGCACATCGCTTCACCCATTCTTCTACATCATGCCTAAGTCCTGGCCAATGGAAGTAGGTTCTGATCCGGCTAAGAGTAGCATGTATTCCAGAATTCCCTCCTACGGGTGAATCATGGAGTATGGTGATAATATGACTCCTGAGGCCAGTGCCCATTCCAATGCATAGCTTTCCTTGGCGCCTCAGAATGCCCTTATGCTGTGTATATTCAGGATGACTGTCAGGATTGACATTCTTTGGTTGCAGGATGCTGTGAAAATAAGTGTCTCCAGCATAGCTATGTCCCACATCATTCCTCCAATCCGCATTGCCCTGTGTTATGCCATAGCAGCTAGATTCAATTTCTGGTCGAAACCTTGAAATAGCATCTGCAGCCTTGTTCTCAATTCCCTTCTTGTATTGCACCACATAGTCTTACCCAAGAAGCTTGGAGGTTAACTTTTACTGAGTCATTGTATGTAGTCTTTGCTCCAACAGGTATTTTAATGCTTGTTGATAAGTTTTAATAATAAAAGGGGCGCCCAGAAGGTAGCTGCTCCACTTCTTAACAGAGAGCACAATGGCTAGTAACTCTTTCTCATATGTTGGCATCCCTTGTTGCTTCAAGCCTAGTGACTTACTGAAAAAGGCTACTGGTCTTCCTCCTTGGGTAAGGACAGCCCCAATATCGAGGCCACTTGCATCTGCTTCAATGATAAACTGAGTGTTGAAATCTGGCAAGCATAATACAGGAGCAGTGCACATGGCTGACTTTAATTCTTCAAAAGCCTTAGCAGACTCATCACTGCAGTTGAAAGAGTCTTTCTTCAGTAGTTTGGTAAGTGGTCTGCTAATCGATCCATAGTTCTTGATAAACTTCCGGTAGTAGCCTATTTATCTCAGAAAACCTCTCAAAGATTTCAGAGTTTGAGGAGGAAACCAATCTTTCTTAGCAGCTATCTTGGAAGGGTCTGTGGATACACCTGCTTCAGAGATAATATGGCCCAGGTATTCCACAGATTTCTGACCAAAGGAGCATTTAGATTTCTTCACGAACAATTTATGTTTCCTCATCTCTAGCAGAACAGTTTCAAGATGAGCAATATGATCTGTCCAGCAACAACTATACACCAAAATGTCATCAAAGAAAACTAACACATACTTTCTGATGTAAGCAGAAAAAACCTGGTTCATAAGGCATTGAAAGGTGGCAAGGGCGTTGCAAAGACCAAAGGGCATCACCAAGAATTCAAATTACCCTTGATGTATGACAAAGCTGCTAAGGTACCTGTCCTTTTCTGCCACTCTAATATGGAAGTACCTTGCCTTCAAGTCAAGCTTGTTGAACCAGACTGATCCGTGTAGTTCATCCAGAAGTTCATCGATTATAGGTATGTGAAACCTACTTTTTACAGTGAGGCTGTTTAAATATCGGTAGTACACGCACATTCTCCATCCCCCATCCTTCTTCCTGACCAATAAAACTGGGGAAGCAAATGTATTGTGGCTCTTTTGTATTAGTCCAGTTTCCAGTAACTCGTTAACTATTTTCTCAACTTCATCCTTCCGGTTATGTGGAATCCTGTAGGGTAACTGTTTTTTGGGAACTGCACCTGGTAGCAATGTGATGCTATGCTCTACTTCTCTGTTTGGGGGTAGATCACTTGGCTCTTGGAAAACATCAGTGAACAGATCAAGTAATGTTCTGATGTCCTCATCTTCAGGACTATTTCCATTGGTTTGCTCCTTTGTAGTAACCCTAAACTTCCCTTCTGCATCAGTGTTCAAAACAGAGGTGTTCCATTCTTTAGTATCCATATTAAAGAGTTTTGCATGAACAACCACAACATCATTAGCACCCTTCTTAGTGTAAACCTTTCCCACCGTAGTAGCTTCCCCTCTCTTGAGTAGCATAGACATTTTTTCAGCAGAGATAACCTTAAGTTCTTGATTGCCATGATCAACTTGGATTTGTACAGGCTCTCCCTCCTTGATTATAGTCACCACCATGTTATTATAATCATACAGCAGTGATCCGTGCAACTTCAACCAATCCCCTCCCAAAATAAGATTATAGCTAGACAGTGGAAAGGTTCTGGGTGTACAGCAGAATTCCAAACCTGCATAGTCCAGCGGAACTCTCTACATTGCACATTACTTCTTCTCTTAGTACCATCATCAATTTCTATCATCATGGGTGAGCATACTCTTTCATACACTTCATCCTCTCTGCAAAGCATTGATCCACAAAACAGTGTGAGCTTCCACTGTCAAAAAGTATCTTTATTGGCTCCCCTTTAAACCAACCCTAAACTCGGTAAGTGTTAGCATTATTGTGCCCACACATCGCATTAATAAATAGGCTGCCACCATCCACTTGATCCAACACCACTTCCTCTATAGGACTGTATTCCTCTTCTGCTAGAATATTAGGACTCACTTCAACTTCATAGTCTGCCTGTAGTGCAAATAGTTTAGTAGTGCAGCGGTGTCCAGGTACAAATGGAGCACCACATTTGAAACAAAGTTTCTTTTAAATTCTTTCCTTCATCTCAGCATCAGATATAAATTTCCTCTTCTCAGGTTGAGCCACTTGTTTAACCTTATTGGTAACTTGAGCCATTGGTTTATGGGGTGATCTGAATTGCATCTTTTGAACAGTCCCAGATGCTATTTTATCAATCAAATAGCGCAGGGTTCTTTCCTGTTTCTTTGCTAATGCAATGGCCTGAATCAAGGCACTAGGAGATCATACAACCGGGCACCACTTCCAACTGAGAAATGCTCGCGCATATATGTCCATAGGTGAGCAACATTCTCACGATACGAGATCGTCTTTCGAAGCTTTGGCTCAATGATGTTTAGGATCCAAGATTCAAGCAGTGATTGCAAAGTCATCCATTCATCTAATCCGTCATCACCGATTGGAAGTGCAACCTTGCCTTCAACGTATTTCCAATTTCGCAGACCACGAAGAGCAACCCGCACAGTGAGAACCCATTCTTCGTATTTATTTCCACAAAAAACAACTGGCGTGATGATGTTTTCGGGCTGATCGCTCGGCAACAGTCCATAGGGACTGACGGGTATCGCGGTGGAGGTAGCAACAATATTGGTGTTGTCCGTCATGAGAGATACCGAAGAGGTCAATTTCACAGAACTTACGAATCAACAAGAACCTCGCTAGGGATGTCCAGCGGAAGCAAAATTAGCGGAAAACCGTTATCGCTTTCGCTATATTAGCGGAAGCAATAGCGATGTTCCGCTAATTCCGCTAGTACCGTTATTATTTAACTTAAAATAAAATTAAAAAAATTATAAATATAAATTGAATCAGTTTCCACAAGAAATCATGTCACGACTTATAATTTGATATTCATCCTGGATCTGGAATGGAAAATGGATTGCTTGTTTGTTTTGTTGTTGAAACTTGCTAAAATTATGTTGTTGGACTCTAATTGTTTTGCG
>JAOWBN010017346.1:0-10757 GCA_028565015.1 Pinguicula moranensis
TATCCAGATGTGGATTTTCTGTCATCAACACAGCTAGCCCAATCTGAATCACAATATCCCTCAATGCCCATATGCCCTTTTTTTCTAAAGATCAAACCTTTTCCCGGTCATTCTTCAAGTATCTTAGAATCAAGTACACCGCATCCATGTGATCCTTTCTCGAGTCATGCATATATTTGCTTACCACACTCACCGCAAATGAGATATCAGGTCTGATATGGCTCAGGTATATCAGTCGTCCAACCAATATTTGGTACTTCTCTCTATCCACAGGCTCACTAGCATCAACCATGAGATTTACTTTCTACTCGATAGGTACCCTAACAGGCTTACAACCAAGCATGTCTGTCTCCGTGAGTAGATCCAAGACATACTTTCTTTGGGATAGCACTATCCCTCTGGTCCCCGAACTACTTCAATCCCAAGGAAGTATCTAATTTTTCCCAAATCTTTCACCTTGAATTCCTTGCCCAATCTCACCTTCAGCTCTGCTATTTCTCTTTCATCATCTCCTGTAATGATCATATCATCCACGCAAACAACCAACAATGTGATATGATCTCCAGTATGTCTCAGAAAGACAGTATGATCAACATTGATCTGGTGATAACCCATGCCCACCATAGCCTTTCTGAATCTGTCGAACCAAGCTCTAGGAGATTGTTTGAGGCCATATAAGGATTTTTTAAGTCTGCAAACTTTCCCTTCTGTCTGATCAGTGCCAAATCTTGGAGGGATCTCCATGTACACCTCCTCGATCAAGTCATCATGAAGAAATGCATTCTTAACGTCGAGATGATGTAGGCTTCATCCTTTGTTTGCTGCTATGGAGACTAAAGTCTTGACTGTACTCATCATGGCAACTTGTGCAAAAATTCCATCGTAATCAATGCTATATGTTTGACTATATCCCTTGACCACCAATCTCGCCCTGTACCTCTCCACATTTCCTTCAGGGTTCTGCTTCACAGCAAACACCCATTTGCATCCTAGCAGCTCTCCACTTTGGATCCTCCTTTGCAACCTGCCAACACTTAGGCACAAAGACACTATCCAAAGAAGCAATAAAGGCTTTGTGGCTGGGTAATATGTGAGAGTAAGATATATGATTAGCAATATCATGAGGAAATCCATACCGTTCAGGTGGAACCCCCGCATTGACACGAGTAGTTCGCCTTAGCGGTAAGGGAGAAGGAGAAGAGTGGAAAGGAATAATATCACCTGTGGGTTCTGAGTGATTTGTAACGGATGGTACAGGTGTCTCAGGAGTCAGGGTCGATCGAGCGTCGGGACCGGGGACAGGCGCTCGCGCTGCAGTATTATCTCCTCTCCTGTGATACCTATAGCGCAACTGCGGAGTATCAATATCACTCAGACTCATCTCTTCTTCACCATCTGTTTCTTGAACTGGGTAAGGGCAAGGAATTGCTCCTACAGTCACTGTTTGTGGCTCACCTGGCTCACCTATGCTACTCTCCCCCTCACGCCATATACTCCCCCTCGCTTCCTCTCGCCCATACTGAGGCGAGTCTTCGAATGGGGGAATTTCCCCTTGTGTGAAGTAAGGCTCAAACTCTCTAAATGTAACATCCATACTTACAAATGGTCGTCGCTCAATCGGACTCCAGCAAATATAACATTTTTGATCAGTTGAGTATCCCACAAAGACACATTTAACCACTTGTATATCCAACTTACCAACTCCAGGTCGGTTATCCTTCACAAAGCATGCACAATCGAATGTCCGCAGCTCCAACACATCTCCTCTGGTGTCAGTCAGTACCTAAAATGGAAATTTCTACTCCAGTACGCAGGAGGGTACTCGATTTCTCAAATGTTATAATTGCTCACCCCCATAAATATTTTGGGACATTCATGGATATCATCATACTCCTCGCAATGTCAAGGAAGTAGCAATTTTTCCTCTCTGCCACCCCATTCTGTTGTGGTGTGTAGGGATATGTAGTCTAATGTCTAATCCCATGTGATAACAGATAATTTGTAAATTATTGATTTGTATATTTTGTGTCATTGTCAGACCTCTGATCCTTCACAACTTCACCAAACATAGTCTGAATCTCCCTCTGAAAATCATTAAAGAATGCAAAAACATCATTCTTATTTTTCATCAAATATAACCAATTCACTCGGAAGCAACAGCCAATAAAAGTCACATAATAACGAAATCCATTAACTGTCGAAATAGGGCAAGACCCCCAAATATTAGAATGAATCAGATCAAACAACTGAGAATGCTTATGGCCATAGCTAATATAAGAGCTTCTGGTATGCTTACCAAACTCATAAGCATCAAATACTAGCATGTCCTTATTAATTTTCGCAAAGGAATGGGGATACGAATGACTCATAAGGAAAAAGAGCGATGACCTAAGCGTCTATGGTGAAGCAACATGTTTACCACAATCTTCTTCTCTCTATCATATTTCTCTATCATCGATGAAAGGGCAGAGTCCATGCCCTTTCTATCTAGGTACCACAGTTCATCACGCCATCTTCCAATCCCCAGAACCCGGTCGGACCCTTTCTTCTGAAAGATCACCTGTGGAATATAAAAAACAACACGACAATTCAAGTGAAAAAATAGCACTGATGGAGAGAGGGTTAACTGGGAAGGAAGGGGCATGTAAAACTTTGGATAGTGTCAGAGTGTCAGTGCATCGCACTGTACCCTTTCCAACCATTGGCCGATTAGTGTCATCAGCAGTCTTAACACTAGACAGGACTTCTAAAGGAGTCTAAGTACTGAACTCCTTAGAAGAACCTGCCACGTGTGTGGATGCTCTAAAGTCACAAATCCAATCTAAGGAGCCAGCAGTGGGAAAGAGTGCAAGTGCAAGGAAATCAGACGTAACTTGTATATCTGAGTATAGAGTGACTTGAGCAACATAACCAGACACATCTGATGGGGGTGTATGGATAGTCGTCTGCTCCTCCGAGCTCATATTCCTCAGTCTCCATAGTCACGTGGGTACGATGCCCCTCACGTCCTCCATTCCTCTCTCCACCTCTCCGGCCTCCTCGCCCACGTACTGCCTCTACCATGTCCCCTCAATCTAAAGTCTCTCCTTGGCTGGGGACAAGCCTCCATCAAGTGTCCAGACTCACCACACTGATAGCAACTGCAAGTCTCAGTCTATGGACGGCCGACAGTGACTAAGGCTTTAGCCCCTGATCCTACGACAGGCTCAGTCTCGTGTAGTTGAAGTCGGGTATCTTCCTGTAACATCGCAGCAATGGCCTCACTCAGAGGTGGAATAGTCTGCTGATCTAGCAAGATCGATCGCCGTGTATGATAGATCGGGTCTATGTCCTTTAAAAATTTCAATGTATTCTCTTCTTCCCGAACCTTTCGACTGGGACAGTTAATAGAACAACCGGCTAGGGACTGAAAGTGTTCCAGAGATGCTCATAGTCGTCGTAGACAAATTGTGTATTCCTGCATAGGTATACCTCTCTGTGTCTCGACATCTATTTGTAATCGAATCTGAAACTTTCTCAATTGATTCTCCGTGCCAGAATAATTTTCCTTTAATCGTATCCACATATCTTTGACAACCTTGAGATTATTCACTAAGGAGGAGATCTCAAGAGTTATTGAATTCAGTAACCACACACATAAAGTGACTTGTGTGGCCTTCCATTTAGAAGTGTTCGTAGCATCACTGCATTCCTTTTCTTCTAGAAAGTCTCGTAATTCTTTACTCTCTAAGTCCCTCTCAACCCGTAGAGCCTAGTTACAGTAGGTTGCATGGACATCAAGTTTCAAGTGGGACAATACTCAGGAGTTTACTTCAGTGGGAAAATACTCATGAGTTTTTATTCTCTATAATGATAGGAAAGACAAATCCATGCAGTTTCCCATGTGATTCTGTTTCTAAAACTTCAATTTCCAAACACTCATCCACTTGTTACAATATCTCTCCTATATATTCTCCACTCTTCAACACAATACCAACAAGCATTTCACTTATTTCTCTGAGCTTTCCACTTCTTTCATCTTACTTTTCAAGAACGTTTCTTGCAGGATCCACTTCGATCCAAAAAATGCTCAGACGATCTTTGTCTGGTGAAACAAAGAGATACAACTCATCAGGGGCAGAAGTTCCCAAGGTCCATGTTGCTGTGTATGTTGGGGAGAATGAGAAGAAGCGTTTTGTTATCCTAGTATCCTACTTGAACCACCCTTCATTTCAAGAGTTGCTATATCAAGTGGAAGAAGAGTTTAGGTTCCACCATCCGATGGGTGGACTCATCATTCCTTGCAATGAAGACTTGTTCATTGAGATTACTTCTAGCTTGGGCAGATGATCTTGCACACAGATGTTTTTTTTCTAGACTTAGGAAGAGAAGCATGTGAAGAAAAGGAATATTATAATTACACAAATCAGGGATAAGATTTATAGCTTTCCTAAATTGTAAATGGTAAGGATCAAAATATATGATCTTTACCATACCTATCCCTTCTATATTCCTATATGTTGAAACAAGGTGGTCCTCACCTCAATTATTCCATTCTGGAGAATAGCTGCCAGACAAGGTGGCCAATAAAGTAAAAGAAGTGGCCGACAAAGGAAAATGAGCCATCAAAGTAATGCATGCGTGCATTAGGCGTGTATTTGTATTAAATGCATTTGATCACATCAAACAAGATCTGTTGAAACAAAGTCCACTTCCAGCCATGGAAAAGGCGTATGTGGCACTACGTCACGAAATCGCCTGCCGCCAAATCCTCATGTGGCAACGCCGTAGAAAGCGGACTCACTGGGAAATCTCGGTCAGAAATGTCTCGTAATGGGACAAATTTATCATCCCGACCCAACAAAAGTAATCTTTGGTGTGAAGAGTGCAAGAGAACCGGACACACGACCGAACGCTGCTTCAAGCACGTAAGTTATCCCAAAACTGACAAGTGCAAACTTTGGTGCGAAGATTGCAAGAAGAAGGGACATGTGACGGAGAGATGCTGGAAAAGGATTGGATACCCAGACCAATGAAAGAATCCGAGGGGAGATGCAACCGCCACCGTGGGCAGTCTCTACGAGACCACCAAGCCCGATGGCGAGGAACAACAAGGAAGCGTGGGCTATGGCGGCGTGACCGTGGTCCGTGGGTAGCAGAAAGCCACGCAAAAACCCTCAAAATGGAAAAAAACAGGACCAGATCTGAAATGGCACGGCTGGATACTCGGGGAAGACGACCCGGCGAGACAAACTGTCCCTGAATATTGGTGGTAAAAAGACAGTTTTACCCTCTTTTTATTGTTATTTACCTAATTACCATGAGTCCACAAAATTATTGCAGCGAGGCCCTTCTATTTCTCGACATTTTAAAAGGCCTCACACGAATTCTATGCAATACGCCAGCCATCCTACTTCGGGTCAATTGCAGGGAAGCCCCTCTGTTCGTCCAGAATCTCAAAGCGCCCCTCAACTCTTGCAGAAATTACAGAAAGAACATCTGAGTTCTAAAAAATTGCAAAAAGGCCCTGGGATCACCAATGCCAAATATTTTCCACCTGGATGTTTTGATTTTGTAGAATCAGGTCTACAAGAACCCGATATGAGTGTACGGGCTTATGCTTCTCCCGCCACTACTTCACCAAAGGATTATCGATGGATCTTAGACTGCGGGGCAACAGATACAATTACTTACGATGCCTCTGATTTACTGACAACAACTACTCCTAAATGGATACAGATTCAGACAGCGAATGGTGGTGTCTCAGATATTTGCGGAGTTTGCTCAGTTGAGCTATCTCCAACTTTGAGATTGAAAAATTGTCTTCATGTTCCATCGCTATCTTGCAAGTTATTTTCAGTCAGTCATGTGTCAAAGGAATTCAATTGCATGGTTCTAATTTATCCAACCTTCTGTCTCTTGCAGGATATTCGAACGGCGAGGATCATTGGGCGTGGCACTGAGCGCGGAGGCCTCTATTACGTGGATGATGTGGCTCAACAACGCGTTGCTAGCCTTACTCATGGGACAACAAACAAGGAGACACGGTTGTGGCACCGTCGTTTGGGTCATCCATCTGCAGGGTATCTTAAAATCTTATTTACCAAGTTATTTGAACATCAGACTGATTTGTCCTGTGAAACGTGTATTTTGGCCAAGAGTCATAAAAATTCTTATCCAGTAACCAATACACGTACTCCTACTGCATTTAGTCTTATTCATTCCGGTGTGTGGGGTCCTGCCCCACACTCAAATAATAGCATGTTCAAATACATTATGAACTTTATTGATGATTGTATGCGCATTTGGATATATTTCTAAAATAAGTCTGATGTCCCTGCAAAATTTCAAGATTTTTATACTATGATCTCGACACAATTTCAGTGTCAAATTCGTATCTTTTTGATCTGACAATTGGGAGAATTTGTTAACTCAGCCCTAAAAAGCTTTTTCCAACAAAACGGCCTATACCAAACCACCTGCTCCTATACACCTCAGCAAAATAGAGTTGCTGAGCGAAAAAATAGAATTCTATTAGAAATAATCCGTGCTTTGATGATTGAGTCACAAGTCCCTAAGTATCTATGGCCCGAAACAGTCGCTACAGCTACATACCTCATCAACCGTCTTCCGACCATAAGCCTAAATCTTAAAACTCTAATCCAAACACTCTCTACACAACTACGGGTTCCTCCAGACCTATCCCTTGAACCTCGAGTTTTTGGTTGTTCTGTATTGTTCATATTCCACGAGTAAATAGAACTAAACTCGACCCATGTGCCTGTGTATTCGTCGGGTATGGGATCAACCAAAAGGGCTATCGTTGTTACCATCCAACCTCTCGAAAGATATACACTACCATGAATTGTAATTTTCTCAAAACAGAGTTCTACTTTCAATCCCAATCTCGTGTTCAGGAGGAGATATGTTCTGACCCATTCGATTGGTTGTTCGTCCCTACAACTCAGACTGATGCAGTAATAACAACCAATCATCTGGAATGAGACCTACGTGCTCAGCCACCAACGCTCATGTCCTCACCATCACAAAATCCTAAGGTAATTACTCCTGAGTGTATTGATAGTACTTGTGCCAATATTAATGTGGAACAGGTAAGAGAAGAAAATATTTCAGGTGAACATGAGAACATCACAGAAGGATACACTATACCTCCTAGAAGGACTCGAGGGATACCGAAAAAACGGTATGAACCAGAACATGTGCCCCGAGCTTCTAAGTACCCCTTGATGAGTCTTACCACAGGGAACTTGACAACTACCGCACGAGCCTTCATAACTTCCTTATATTATGAGGATGTCCCTCGAAATGTAGCTGAGGCACGTGAGCAGCCTGAATGGAGACAAGACATGGAGGATGAGATGACAACACTTGAGAAAAATGGTTCATGGGAAAAATGTAGGTTACCAACTGATAAAAAAACCTGTTGGATGCAGATGGGTATTTACCATAAAACACCGAGCAGATGGGATCGTTGAGAGATACAAGGCATGTTTGGTCGCAAAGGGATATACCCAGGCATATGACATTGACTACGCCGAGACTTTCTCCCCTGTTGCAAAAATTGATACTATCAGAGTTCTGTTCTCTGTTGCTGCAAATCAGGACTGGCCACTATATCAATTCGATGTGAAGAACGCTTTTCTTCATGGTTATCTTTAGGAAGAGGTATTTATGGAACCACCCCAGGATATACTACAATGTTCAAAGAAGGAGAAGGATGCATATTAAAAAAAGGCTCTATACGGACTCAAACAATCCCCACGAACTTGGTTTGATCAATTTACGGGAGCCATGAAAACATATGGGTATATTCAGAGTAACTCAGATCATACACTCTTCTTAAATAAACAAGGTGGATTAATCACACGTCTGATCATATATGTGGAAGACATGATTATTACAGGGAATGACCATGAAGAGATTGAGCAATTGCGACAAAACTTATTTCGAGAATTTGAGATGAAGGATTTGAGAATGCTAAAATATTTTTTGGGTATAGAAGTACTGAGATCAAAGATGGGGATTTTTATATCTCAACGAAAATATATTCTGGATTTATTGGCAGAAACATGGCTACTCGATTGCAAGCCCGTTGAAACTCCCATGATGTTAAATGTGAAGTTGACACGAGATAAATATGCAAAACTAGCTGATAAATACCGTTATCAAAGACTGGTGGGAAAACTTATTTATTTATCTCATACCCGACCAGACATAGCACATACAGTAGGAGTGGTTAGCCAATTTATGCACAAACCACAGGAAGATCACATGGAAGCTACTTTGAGAATTCTATGGTATCTCAAAGGAACTCCCGGAAAAGGAATTATGTTCAAGAAAAATGGACATATGGATATTCAGGATACACTGATGCTGATTGGGCATGATGTCCTATCGATAGAAGATCAACCTCTGGATACTTTATGCTAGTTGGAGGAAATTTGATGACATGGAAAAGCAAAAAACAGAAGGTGATCGCTCTCTCTAGTGCAGAAGCAGAGTTTAGAGGAATAGCACGGGGGCTCATTGAGATATTGCGGTTGAAGAAATTTCTCACTGAGATAGGATTTGAAATAAGTGGATCATACCCTTTGAGATGCGACAATAAAATAGTTATTAGCATCTCAAGCAATCCAGTAAAGCATGACCGGACAAAACACGTCGAGATAGATCAACACTTTATCAAGGAAAAGTTTGAACCAGAAGTAATCAGTTTGTCGTTTGTTCGATCTGAAGATCAGCTAGCAGACATACTCACTAAGGCAGTACCAAGAAAAGCGTTCATTGAATCATTGTGCAAATTGGGCATCGCAGACCCAACTGTCCAATTTGAGGGGGAGTGTGAAGAAAAGGAAAATTGTAATTACACAAATCAGGGATAGGATTTATAGTTTTCCTAAATTGTAATAAGAATCAAAATATATGATCATTTTTTTTTGTAAAGCCAAATTCATTGATAGTAGAATATTTACAATATATACAAGGAAAGGATAAAACGGTAAGATCCTCGATGCTCCAACACAGTCTAAGTCTTGCACTTATTTGGGCTTGACCTGAGATCCTAACATCACTTTATACTAGGCCTGGGCAGTGGGCGCAGAATTTTCACGCCCACCCGCGCCCGCATTCGCTTAGTTCCGCGTTCGCGCGGAACGCGGACGGATGCAGAAGAAATTTAGGCTCCGCATCGTTTTGGCGGGCGGGCACATAATTAGGGTTTTTGGGCTGGCGGATTCTTCGCCCGCTCGCAATGTTGGTAAATCAAAATCGTGTTTCACTTTCCAAGACAAAACTCTAAAGAAAAATCAGCGGCGCGAGACGTGCTTGCCTCTTCTCTCTCTCTAACCCTCAATCGTTCTTCCCCCCGCCGCCCGCCGTCTGCCATCCAGAGCCACCATTCCGCCTCGTTAGGTTGAAAGCTGCAATTTCTTTGTTCCAGTGGACAACGTTCCATACTTCCGTCGAAGTAAACGACTTTCCTGCTCATTCTTCAATTGCTAAGGATGAGGTTTTAGAATTTCAAGCCAAAATCTCTTCTCTTGAGATGGGTTCTACGGATTTCAAGGTCCTGTGTGACTTTTAATTAAGATTTTCTGCATGCTATTGTTTCGTTTCGTTGTACTTTTAGTTCTGTATACACTATACACTATACAAACGCAAGATGCTTATGTGAATTTAAAGAACAATTGTAAGAATGATATAAACTCAATACTCAACACTTAAATTAAAGAACATGTATGAACATTTATTTATTTATTATCCCTAACATCGAATCTGCAAAACATAACTACATGTGAATAGGTGTGAAAGGAATGTACAAGATTAGAATTATCAATGACATTTATCTGTAATATTTGTAACTTTATATAGATTTAGAGACTTTTTATAGGATGTTATGATTGACATCAGTTATATATATGTGACTTCCATACTTGTTAATTGTTATACTTCCTTACTTGATCTGCTTTCATACATTGCTCTCCATTATGCACACAGATGATGACACAGACTCCAGTACTCCAGCAAAGCCTTTTTTTTCCTATATGTTAATGGCACTGGGGGTGAGAGCGATACGAGTTTCTGACTCTCTTCCTAAGATTCTGCAGTGGCCAGTGAGTAAAGAGAGTAGTATATTATGACAGGAAAAAGTTTGTAGTTTGTACCCTTGCCAAGATTTTCTGATTCCGAGTGTTCCACAGTAATAACTGGAGTTATGCTCGTTTGCCTATAAAAGGTGAAGATGCACTCGGTTTTTCTTGATGGTCTTCATCCTCACGAATAGTTGATTTTTTTATTCTATAGAATAGATCAATAGATAAGGCAAACGAAGAAGGAATAAAGTTAACTAAGATGATAAAATATTATGATGCTAATCTGTAGTTTGTCAAGGTATTGTCTATTTTAAGGACAATCATTAGAAAGCTCTATCTATTTTAAGGACTTATCTGCTATGATATGAAGTATGAAATTTTGTTGAGTTCTATTTTTTTATTAATGAGTTTTCTTTTTGGGTTTTTTAGATGGAAGGTGACAGTCCTGCGCAACATCTTCAATTGCCTTCTAAATCTAAATCGGCGAGAAAAATAAAGCGTCCATCTCCTGCTTGGGAACACTTTGTGGATGTTGAGCCAAATGACCCAGAAGATCCCAAGGTAGAGTGTATTTATTGTGGTGAAATTATTCCATACCATTGTGTTAGGTATGAGACATCCCTCATGTTGTCTCACACTCGTACGTGTAATGGAAGACTGAATACA
>JAOWBN010017357.1:0-10757 GCA_028565015.1 Pinguicula moranensis
ATAACTTGTAGCACACTAACTCATATCTTCTGACTAAGATTGCAGTAAGTTGCCGGTTTCTAGCATAATCATCTGGGCATCAGTTCTAGTTGGCCTTACCACATCGTTGATCCTCTTCTGCAGTCATTTCCATCAGGTTTCACTCTGTGTCTTGATATTGCTCTGAAGTTTTTTGCATCTATTTGCTGACAAAATGATGATGAATTCAGATTAAGGATGATCAAGCCGTCGGTAAAATATCGCCCTTGGTTAGTTTACATAAGCAGAACAACCTTGTTCATTAAGGCCAGAATCTGGCAGAGGAATTCACTTTCTTCTCCATTGAAGTACAGGTCAGGCTGGGCACTGAAGTTGGTTCAAAGGTTGTCAAAATGGCCGTTGTCGGGCTATATTCGCTCGTCTTCGTTCTTGGATTTACGGAAACTCTCCCCTTTGCCAGCACAGTATGCATCAGTAAATTTTGTACAACTTCTGAGATTAAACTGAAGTGTATTCTTTGTTCCTGTCTCAACCTTTTTGTTCCTTTTTCCAGGTTCTCTGCGCTATGACATTGCCAGTGGCAAACTTAGCAGTTAGCTTTGTAGAACAAAACCACATGGTGAGCTATATAAGTTGACGCATAGGAAAGTTTAACCCCCCTAACCCAATGGATTGGTCTAATGGTAAATGACCTTGACTTAAAAGTTTAAGATTCTCAAAGTTCAGGATTCAATTACCATTGGGTACAAGTAATTCGTTGCGGCCACGACCGCGTGTCTAAGGCTCGAGTTTGGCCCGTTTCATGTGGAGGGGTAGCTTTGCATTAATCCCACGGATTAATCGGGGCCACTTGTACAGTAAAAAATATTTTCAGATGCAACCACAAAGATCTCCTAAAAAAAGCATCATGTTTGCAGGATGAAACAAAGATCTTCAATGGCAAGTATTACTTCGTCAGGTTGCACACAATTTTTGGAGCTGCTTTGGCTGCTGGGCTTGCTGCAGAAAGATTGATAATAAAGTTTCCACAGGCTGCTGTTCTTTGAGTCCACTTCTCTTCTTGGGACTATTATGCCTAAAAATTCTCACAGAACTTGTACGTTTTTAATAAGAACAAAACTTTATATTCACTCATTAGCTATGGAAATAGAATAATGGATTCCTACTACTCAATGATAAAATATGCCGGCTCAAACAAATGCGACCCACCAAGACCAGGCCAAGAGAGGACAAGCGTTACTTTAAACAAAATGTAACTCCGATCATTTTCATTAATCTCCGTTGTGGAGATCAAAGAAAGTGTTGGTGTCTCATACGGATGAGGCAAAGGAAAAAATAAGAGAATAAATAAAAAAGTGAACTACAAACTAAATACTTTAGAACTAAAATTTTCGGTGACTGAGGTTGGGATTGCATTGCCCTGAAAATAAAAAGAGCCTTTGAGACCCGTAACTGTACTAGCCCGGCCATATGAAATATGGTGCGGTGAGCACGAAAGTATTGGTTGCGAGGTATAAGGCCTATAATACAAGTCTCAACAGGGCATGCCTAGTTGGACTTGAGGGGGGTGTTGGTGTCCCATACCGATGAGGCAAAGGAAAAAATAAGAGAATAAATACAAAAGGGTAAACTACAAACTAAATACCTTAGGATTAAGGTTTTTCGGGGAGTGGTTCACTGTCAGAAAGAATTATCATTGTTAATGTGGCAGGAGAGCTACATTATATAGTCAAAAAATATCAATGTAGTCAGAGGTAGAGGCAGGGGCCATGGTCCCCCAGAATTTTTAAAAAAATAAATTTTCATGTTAAAAAAAAAATCAAGTTTGGTCCCCTATGTAATGGTCATGACATCATGAAGAAATTTGTTATAGATGAACTGGTTGAAGTCTTTTTACATATTTGATTCTTTAAATAAATCTTGTGTTGTTTTTTGGAATTGAAAAATAAAACCATTCAAAAAACATGAGTCTCTCTCTAGAAAAAACGCTCTAACCTCTCACTACAACACAATATGTCCTCTTCAGTTCCGGTGGACGACAATGTGCCGGAAAACTCAGTGAACGATGAAGAAAGAAATGATGAATGGACTCCGGTTAGGCGGCACAATACGCCACAAGCACAAGAAACTGCGGCGAAAAAGATGAAAAAACAGCAGCCTCTACCTGAATATATTCTCCGTCTTCGGGAAAATTCAATCTCATTATAAATCTTGTGTTGTTTATTGATTTGTTTGGAGTTACGCACAAATAAGGTTACATTGATATACTTAACAAAAAAAAAAGGTTACATTGATATTATAATTGATATAAATATAAGAATTAAATTTTAATAATTATTATTGTATATTTCTATTTTATAATGTATTTTAAGAAATTCACATAAAAATTATTGAATTTTATTATATCTTTTGTTCAAATCAATTTTTTTTTAATTTTTTCCAGCTTAAACATACTTGATCCAACCCGACCCACTCTGTTCAAACCCGAAAATTGCCCCCTGCCGTAAATTCCTGGCTCCGCCTCTGAATGTAGTATGAACTTTGGTTATAAGGTGTGACATTTCACTGGAACATCGTTCTATGAATAAAATGTCTTTTACATATATAAAAAAAAGAATAGATTAATAAAAATAATAAGTTCAAATATTAAAGAATCGAAAAATAATGTTTTGATTTTAAATTAAATTTTTTAACATTATTGAAGGAGAACAAATGTTAAAGTTAAGAATTAATTAAACAATGTGCATGCAATAACTGTTGTCTTGCATGGCATTAGTTGCAGTTGTTTAAATGCAAAATTAAATCTTTTTCTTAAGTTTCATTGAAAACCAACCATTTATGGGTTGTCTGGAGTTACGCAACAGCACAGCTTCCTTTGTGTATTTACTGTTGGATATGCCTATAAGGATGCGTGCGTTACAAGAATCTTGCTTGTTTAAATCTTAAGTTGTCGGAACAGAAGGAGTTGATTACGGAGAATAATCCTGATTACGAGTTTGCGTAGTGTAACCAACATTAAATCCCCCGCCGCCGAGATCTCTTGTACGGGAATAAAGGTGTGTTTGGTTTGGAGTTTTCTTCCATGAATGCCTTTATTCTTCTTTATTACGTGGATATCAAAACAAAAATATACAGATTACGAGTTTCATTTTGTGGGCGAAAAAATGATACTAATCGGTGTTTGTCCAAGAGCTTTTATGAAAAAATTAAAAAATATTTGTAAGATAAAGCTACTTTTCTTAACTTATAATTGAAAAATAACAGAATGTCTGAATTGTTTACAAGGGTAAGAATGTCTTAAATTTAAATTTATAAATAATTACAAAAATACAAAAGCACTCTAAAAGCTACCTCAAGATACTTCTAACTTTTTTTTTTTTTTAACTTTTTCACGTTTAAAACCGAGAAGTCAAATGTCAAATGTCAAAATTACAAATAACCCAAATAGAAAAGGCAAAAGTTGTTTTTCCATGAAACTTTACAAACAACCTAAAAGATATTGCGGTACTACAATATTACTTCTAGATAGTGTATATTTTGGACCGGAGCAGAGTCAGGGTTTGGAGGGGGCTACACGCCCTCTTAATTAATTCAATTTTTTCATTTCAAAAAATAAATTGTTTTTCATCCGCTTCGACAAAAATCCTTGTTTCTTTCCAGATTTGCATGTTGCATAGATAAACAGTGGTGGAGCTAGGGGGACTCGGGCATGTCCCCAAAAAATTTATGTTTTTTTAAAAAAAATAAAAAAATACTTTTACATGCATTTTTTCTCAAAATTATTTCTGGTCCCCCAAATATTTATTCTTAAAAACAAAATTTTTAGCCCCTAGATTTATATTTCTGATTCAGTCCCTGTTTATGAACTTGATACCATAAGTGATTTCAAAATGATGAGGAGTGTGAGGAATGGGGGTGGACATATAAATTTAACGGTGATCATGATATCCTTCATGTGTACAAAATCATTCCTAAGATGTAATGGGAGATAATGTGTTTATCCAATGGCGGGCCTTGCCCAAACTTATAGGGTATGCCAAAAAAATTTGAGGGGGTTGAAAAAAATTGTTCTTGCATGGTTTGCAATTATGGCATTCCTTTTCTTCAATAGAAAATGCAAATTCGAGCTGGTGAAATGCTTCTCCCCCTTTTGTGCTATCTGCTGCTTGCTGGAGGTTAGTTTTTCCTCAGCCTTTTCACTTCTTTTCATCTACTACATGTTTCTATTACATCCCAAGATTTCATCTTCTCTGTACTTACAGCTTTCTATGTTATTCAGGTTGTGCCATTACAAGTACTTATTCTTTCTACGACTACTCAGCCAGCATTGAGGTCAAATAACCACACTGAAACTTCCTGCAATCCTTTGATTTTGTTCGTCATTCTGCTATTTCGTTACCTTAAAAATGTACCCATTTCAGTGCCTGGACGAGCCTTTGGCTCCTCACTATGGCGGCGGCCTAATTCAGAACGCAGACTTTGAGGCCGAAATGGTGAAATTGGACGCATATGGATCAGCCGATGTTAGAACAAGAAGATCTAGTACGGGAAACACTTATGTAATTGCATCGAAAAGAGTCGCGTCAACTGATAGTTTCGGATTGATGCTTGATATTCATAAGGACATCTTCTATACATTTTCAGGTAAAAAAGGACACATTTTTCCCCGTAACATCTCTTTCTTACAACATTTGTCTTGTGTTCATGTTGTTCATCCTAGGTTGGCATTTGTTTGTGCAGCCTGGATTCAGCTGGACAATGGAAATGAAGTCGTATCGGCTTTCGCCAGTGATACGGTACCGGTAATCATTGGTTCAGTTGCGGCAAGATCAGGCTGTTGGTCCATGCTGAAAGGAGGTTTCACGTTGAAACAAGACATGAAAACCTCTATATATTTTCAAGTAAAGCCCTCAGAGTACTTTTCTTTCCTTCTCTGCCTGCTACTCTTGGCTTGGCCCTATTTTGATTTGATCCCCCTTTTCGTCATGATCCAGTGCAAGAACACATCTGTTGAGATCTGGACGGATAATATTTCCCTTAAATCACACACCAGACAAGAATGGCGAGGGCAGCAAGACAAAAGCATCGACCAGGTAAAATGTGTCCCATTAGTACCAATCTCTGTAATAACATTGGAGGATTCATGTTTACTTGCAAATCAAAATCCAGGTTAGAAAGAGGAAGGTAAGAATCCATGTCACCACGAAGGAAGGCCAGAATGTCGAAGGAGCAAATGTTGTAATAGACCAAACAAAGCCTTATTTTCACATTGGCTGTGCTTCCACTTCCGCCATCCTGAGTAACAAGGCCTATGAAGACTGGTTCGCATCCCGGTTCACGGCCACGACTTTCAACAACGAAATGAAATGGTATTCTCAGATTCTTCTTTGACATTGACAAGCAGTCGAATCCATAACCTAATAAACATCTCTTGTATGTGGCATCCTTGCAACCCCCAACCCTAGATTCTTTCAATGAAAAAATTTGTTTCCCTTAAATTTATGTCCGCTAATTGTATCTCACCTACACCCCATAACTATCATCCTGCCCCTTGAGATTCAAACAATGGCTTTTTAGAAAGAATATTTTATAATTGGATATAATTAAATATTTAAGCTCACATCTACTTTATATATTAATTTACACACGCATATGCCTCCATGGCGTAAGCCCGTTTATTCAACATTC
This sequence comes from Pinguicula moranensis, assembly GCA_028565015.1. Taxonomy (NCBI): domain Eukaryota; kingdom Viridiplantae; phylum Streptophyta; class Magnoliopsida; order Lamiales; family Lentibulariaceae; genus Pinguicula; species Pinguicula moranensis. Next base: position 5,668 of record JAOWBN010017357.1, read on the forward strand.
TCAGGCTTCATCCTTGACCCATGGACGGACGAAGAGGGGGCCATGGGAGCCCTTGCCCCTGGTCCCCCAATTTATTATTTTTTATTTATTTTTGACTGCAATTTTTATTTTATAGTTAACTCATATATGAATTGATAGACATATCCCTCTTCTCCCCCTATAAAAGCAAAAGTTCATCTATCTTCTCATTTTTTTCACAATAATTTTTTAGTTAGGGGTCAGCGGTAATTTTTTCCCATGTGGTTTTTGAGACAGTTGATAATTTTTATTTAAGGTTTCTTTTTAATTGAATTTGTATTTTAGTTATTGTTGTCTCGATTCAGTTCTAAAAGTCTGTTTATGTTTTTTTTTTCATCTCTGCGTAATGAATGTGTTCTATTTGTATAAATCTGTTTTGAGAAAAATATTGTATTAAAAAATTAGGGAGTATACACAAATTGGGCAGTATTAAATGGTTTAACTTTTTATTTTTATTATTTGAGCTGATAAAATTATTATAATTTTTCATAGTTATTGAACAAGGTAAATTATTTTATTACCCCTTAAAAAATGTAATAAAATATGATTTCTTTCCCCCTCTAATTTTTTTTTATCCCCTCTTTAAATAAGTTTTTTTGTATGCCCCTCTAAAAAAATTTTTGGCCCCCTAACAAAATTTTTGGATCCACCTTGCCCTAACCATATGTAGATGCTCTTATAAACACCGGATGATTTCAATTTTCAGGCATGAGTGGAGGTCACCCCATGCCTTTGTACAATTTTCCATGTTGACATTTGTGAATCAATTTAGGTTCGCTCATTCGTATCTCATCCCCTCACTGAATCCTGGACCCGCCTCTGCTCTGTTTTGCAGGTACTACATCGAGAGCCAACCAGAGCAGGAGAACTACACAGTTACAGACGCGATGGTCTCCCTCTTCAAGAAACACGACATCAGCATCAGAGGCCATGCCATTCTATGGAATTCCCCATACAGGAATCAGTACTGGGTTAAAAACCTCCAACCAACTGATATACTCAAAGCATCCCTTTCACGCATGGCATCTGTGGTTTCTAGATATTCCGGCGATGTAATGGCATGGGATGTCCTGAACGAGAACATTCACTACACGTTTTATGACAACATTGTCGGGCCGAACGCCTCCGCCATGCTTTACCAGATTGCTCATGCTCTGGATCCGAACACTCCCCTGTTTATGAACGAGTATAATACTCTCGAGTATCCACTTGAAAGGACGGTTGTGCCATCCAAGTATGTGGAGAAAATCAGGGAGATGAGATCCTTCCCTGGCAACGAGCAACTCAGATTGAAAATCGGGCTCGAGGGGCACTTCGGGCCGGACCAGGGGATTGCTCATATGCGAGCTTGTTTAGATGTTCTAGGAGCAACAAACTTGTCGGTTTGGATAACGGAATTGGACATCATAAGGGGTCCTAATCAGGTGAAATACTCCCACTCTCCCCCTACATTCTAAATCTTGACTCTGTTCCTGACAATGTCTGTTTTCTTTCTTTAAACCATTCAGGCGTCGGAGCTTGAAGAGGTTATGAGGGAGGCATTTTCGCACCCCGCCATTGAAGGAATGATTCTGTGGGGAGGATGGAAGCCGACGAATTGCAATCAGACATGCCGTGCGGATACCCACTACGATATCTTACCGTCAGGCTGCACCACATTGTGTCTTATCGACGAAAATGTTCAGACTCTTCCAATCGGAGACATGGTCGATAAGCTGATCAACGAATGGAGGACGAAGAATGTGACGGGATCGACGGACGTCAATGGAGTTTTCGAGCAGAATGTGTTTCTTGGAGAGTATTTCATCAAATACTCTCATCCTTTACTCCCAGGGATCTCCTTTAACCAGACATTCTATGTGGGCAGAGATGCTATCCCATTGGATGTATGGGTTTCGTTGTGAAAATTACCAAAAAAACTGACAAACATAAGAATTGCATCAGTTCGTGACATTTCATTTTATAACATTATGGGTAGGTTGCGTGTGAAAGAAACAAAGTTGAAGATGCTGATGCACCCCATATCTTTTATGTATTATATTGACCTAGGACTTTCTTTTGTTTTAAGTAATTAATTTGTATTGATCAAGGAAAAAATCAAAGGAAAAGAGAAAATAAAAACATCATTCGGGAAGTGGGAGTGTACGTCATTATCTAAAACTAACTAAATAGAAAAATCAAGCACATATTATGGACGAGTTCCCTAGGAGGGTCTACTGATAGAGGAGTGATCGTGCTCAAATGAAGTCAGATAGCAGATGCACGGTTGTCTTTGTCATTCTCCCACGGATAGTCCCAGGAAAGGTTTGTTGTGAGCTGAGAGCCAGTTTCAGGTGTTGAGTTTGATCCACTTGACTGGTGTTTGTACTGTAGTCTCTACATCGAAGCGCACGACATTTTGCTCTTGCCATAGTCTCCATATAACTGCTTGCCGGATAGAACTCCACATACTTGTTCCAATTCTACTTTTCATCAAGCTCATAAAGCTTTTGTACTATCTCTAAAGGAGATTATCTATTGTAGGAATGCATTGGAACAGAGTTCTCCAAGTGAAAAACTGGATTTTCTACGGTGAGAACTTACACCAGGCTGAGGTAGAACCTGCAAAGAGAGAACCTGCATAGATATGGTTAGAACAAATGATTTTGTACGCAGAGGATACATTGTACCTTCCAGAGGAGTGACCGGACCACCTCCAGATAGATGTCTTATTCCTGACTTTGTGGTAGTTCTGTTGGTATAGCATTTAGTAGCTCAGCATAAAGAGTAAGTTCTGCCAAGAGCAATCTCCTTCTCCATTTTGGGGGTTGTTGTTTCCTCAAGAGTTCTGAATTTTTGACAGCTTAATTTGTAGAGGTTTGAAAATCGAGTAGCTTAGCATCTCTCTCCTGTCCAGTTGAACTCCCAAAATAGAGTTTTGTCCCCTCTGCCAATGTCCAAATTGATTCTATCTATAAGCCATTGCTCCCTTGATTGCAGACAAATATCAGACCAATAGCAAGATGTATTGGACGTGTTTGTTATCAGGTTCCAGTCACCAAGATGGTCTGGATGATGTTGATATTTAGAGCGTATTACCTTGCACCAGAGACTATTAGAATCAACTCTTAAACGCCATAGCCACTTGGCTAGTAGGGCTTTATTCATGCTCAAAACATCTCGAATACCGAGACCCCTCTTGTGTAGGTCGGCATAGATCATGCCAACTTATCCAGTAGATAGGACGGGCTTGGGATGGTTTATTCTTCCACAAGAACTTACTCAATAGTTGTGTGATGTTCTTGGCCACATGCTTAGGAACTTTAAACAGAGATAGAAGTATACAGGAAGACTGGAGAGCACTGATTTAATCAGAGTAATTTTGCCGGCAAAAGACAGAAAGTTGTTCTCCTATTTCATTAAACGGCCCTTGATGACCTCGATTACAGGATCCCACATACTTAGCCTTCGCGGGTTACTCCCTATTTGGGAGACCAAGGTACATAAAAGGAAGTTCAGAGGTTTTACAGTGAAGCATGCTGGCTGCTTGGAATTCTATCTCGCTGCGCATATTAATACCAAAAAGTCTATTCTTAGAGTAGTTGATAGACAAGCCATAAGTGAGCTCAAAGGCACCCCTTTGATCGCAGCAATATTATCCAATTTACCTTTGAGCATAAGCAAGGTGTTGTTTGCAACAAGAAATACAATCCACCAAGTGCTAGACTCCTAATCCTAGGAGATAATTATAAATAAAACAATATTAAACAATTGAAATACTATTCAGTGACTTCTCTTTCTTGATCTTTATCAAAGTCTCTCAAGCTGACGGGAGGGGACCAAATCATCAACTAGTCTCAAGGATCAAGGAATCAAGAAGAACCAAGTCCCATGGTAAAGATGTCATTCACGATCACGAGTGTAAATAATGTCGTTGGATGTCCTTATTCTGCATCTTTCTCGGATAAAATGATAATTTACCTCAATGAGCTTGGTTGAGCATGAAACACTAGAATGGTTGTCAAAGCCAGAGCACCAACGTTATCATTCTAATATGTAGGCGGCTGAAGCAGGAGAACCTTTAGTTCTTTCAAAAGCATTCGCAACCAACATAGCTCAGCAGTAGTGTATGCCATAGCTAGGGCTGGGATTCAAAATTCAAAAATTTCAATTTTTGAATTTTTTTTAATTCCGATCCGAAATTCCGAATTCCGAATTCGGAACGGATCGAAAATATACGGTGGATTTTTGGATTTTCGAATTTTCAAACTTTTTTTAGAAAAATCCGAATTTCTGAAATATTTTTGAATTTTGAAATATTTCCAAATTTCTGAAATATTTTTTCTAGTTCTCCCAAATATTTTTGAATTTCAAAAAATATTTTTTTTTAATTTTTATCATTGTTTGAAAATTTTGAATAACTTTGCTTCCGAAATTAATTCGGATAAAAAATGGGCATTTTTGAATTCCGAAATCCGAATGCCTATCCCTAGTCATAGCTCGATGCTTTGCTTCTATAATTGATTGTGCTATAATAGGCTATTTTTTGGCAGACTAGAAGTAGACTGTCTATCACTGTGATCTCTAGCCCAGTCAACATCACAGAAGTTTGGTATATCAAAAACCTTCATCGAGAGTCCCTTTCAGATAATATTGTACATGTTTGGCAACCGTCTAATGAGACAAATGTGGTTGGTGCATATGTTGACATATGCTGGTTGACAGGGAATGAAATATCAGGTTAAGCCAAAGTACAATATTGAAGAGTACCAACCATCTAACGTATAAGGTAGCCTTCGTGTGACTGAGAAAATCGCCACTACTATCCTTAACTGTAGCATCCGTGTTGGAAGGTGATGCCATGGGCTTGGCTCCAAGCATATGAATATGTTCAAGTAAATACTGAATATACCGACTCTAACAAAGATGAAGAACGAATGTATCATGAATAGACTGAGTACCCAAGAAATAACCAAGGACTCCAATATCCCACAATTTAAATTCAACTTGCGTCCTGCACACGAGCTCATAAGGGTTCGATGAGTACCAGTGACTAAGTTATCATCAACATATATATGGAAGTTGGCATCATG
>JAOWBN010017379.1:0-10756 GCA_028565015.1 Pinguicula moranensis
AACACTTTTTCATTATGCGGGTAACACCCACACCACACCGCACTGCACCGCCAATGTTTTGTGGTGCGTTGCGGTAACAGCTCTTCATGGGCGCTTCGCGGTATAGATTTTCGGAACCGCAACTTTCGTGGGCGGGATGCGATACGGGTTGTTTCGGCACCGCCGGTACCACTGCCCAAGGCTAATTGTAACTACTTACATGCACGAAAAAGCAAAATCTTTTCGAAGAAATATACTTCTACTTGGGAAAAGCTCGAAGCAGCTTTGAAAAGTCGTCGTAAAATTATTTGTTAAAAACTAGTGTAAAATTTATATTTGTTTTGACATTTTTAAATAAAATTTTGACCCCTCTTAAATATTTTTCACACACCATACAACAATTCTTAACCCAATTGTACAAAGCGCACTTACTATGCAATTTCTCGAATTTAACTGCCTATTCACCCATTCTAGTTACCTTTTAGAGAAAAATATCCTTTCTCTAACAGATTCTTATAATGCAAGACCGCTGTTAACCATGAATACAAAACAATTCACAAAACCATATGGATGCCACCATATACATATTGATAGATTCGATGCAACATTATGATGCATCACATGGCTCTAGAAAGAATGAGGCTGCAGCAATTAATTATTCCATGGTTCAAAGCAATTGCATTAAATGTCTTGAGAGCACCAATCACACGCGTTCTACTCTACATAACCAAGCAAAGTAATTTTTCAATGTCTACAATGAAACATTCTAAATTTGCTCTTCAACCTGCATAGTTTCTTGCTTACTTGCACACACAAACACTATCTCAAATATACCAGAAATGATATAGCGCATGAATTTCTGTGCGCATGAACGCACGAATTTGTGCGCAATACCATTTCTGCCCCTGTGTTGGGTTTCATGCCCTATTTAACACAGGGACAGAAATGATATTGCGCACAAATTCGTGCGTTCGTGCATACAGGAATTCGTGCGCTATATCATTTTCGCAAATACACAACAAGAGCTACAGACTAATGCAAGGTTTAATGGTATCAAAGCTAATCTCAAAGGTTTCACAACCTCTGGTCGATTCCCTCTCTTCACAACAAAACTCTGTTCAATCCCTTCCCTTATCCTCTCTATATTCTTCCTTCTAATCTATTTTTGTCTATCCCCTCTTTATGTTACTCTTCTTCTTCATCCAGTAACTTCAGTCTCTTACCTATTATCAGTCTTGTTCAACTTCACTAAACTCTATCAGAATCCCACACTATATCATTTATCTACGAAACCTACCTATCCAAACATGGCCCAGATTGCTACCAACACCATCACTACTGGCCTATCCTACGCAGAATTTCCTAGTTTAGTAACTGTAAAACTCACCCCCTCAAACTACCTATTATGGAGAAATCAAGTCCGTACTTTTTTTTTTTTATAAGTAAAATCAAGTCCGTACACTATTGCAACAACACAATCTTCTCAATTATGTGGACGGAACAACCACTGAACCCTCCCCCTCAAGATGCCACTGATTCTGCAAAATCCAATCCAGAACATCTCATTTCGCAGGCTACTGATAAATGACTCTATTCCCTCCTTATATTGGAACAAGATTTTTGGTAGAAGGATTTCTTATTCATTGATCTTGTTTTGTATTACATCTTAGCATTCTTTTATAGACTAGCTAGGATCTCCTATTTTAGGGAAGGATTGAAGGTTTAGAATAAGGAAAGGATCAATCTTTGATCCTTTCCTTTTACAACATTTGACCTTAATCCTTCCCTAAATTAGCTAATCTAACACTCCCTCTCAAGTTGAGTCATCGGGTCTCCGATACCCAACTTGCATAAAGTTTTATGAAACATTTGTCCTGTTACAGCTTTGGTTAATATATCTGCTAACTGTTCTGCTGATCGTACAAACGGCAGACATATAATTTTTTCTTCAAGCTTTTCCTTTATGAAGTGTCGATCCACCTCCACATGCTTAGTTCGATCATGCTGAACAGGGTTCTCTGAGATGCTTATTCCGGCCTTGCTATCACACATAAGAGGACATGCATTTTCTGTTGGAAATCCTATTTCAGTCACCAATTTTCTTAACCACAGGATTTCAGCTAAACCTCGAGCTATGCCCCTGAATTCTGCTTCAGCACTTGATAGAGCTACCACCTTTTGTTTTTTACTTTTCCAGGTCACAAGGTTTCCTCCGAGCATCATGAAATATCCCGAGGTTGACCTTCTGTCCGTTTGACTTCCTGCCCAGTCAGCATCAGTATATCCTTGAATTTCCAAGTGGCCATTTTTCCGAAAGAATATTCCTCGCCCCGGTGAACCTTTTAGGTACTTTATAATTCTCAATGCTGCTTCCAGATGATCAACCTGTGGGTTATGCATGAATTGACTTACTACCCCTACCGAGTATGAAATATCTGGTCTGGTATGGGCTAAGTAAATCAACTTTCCTACAAGTCGCTGATATCGTTCTCGATCTGTTGGTGGAGCACCATCAGTGATTTTGAGCTTATGATTTGCTATCATAGGTGTATCAACTGGTTTACAATCCATCATGCCTGTTTCCGCCAGAAGATCTAATATATATTTTTTCTGACAAATGAAGATTCCTTGCTTTGATCTTAGAACTTCAATTCCCAGAAAGTACTTCAGGTTTCCCAGATCCTTCATTTCGAATTCTTGGAAGAGATTTCTTCGTAATTTTTCAATCTCCTTAGTATCATTTCCAGTTATGACCATGTCATCCACATAAATAATCAGACATGTAATGGAACTTCCTTCTTTCTTCAGAAACAAAGTATGATCTGAATTGCTCTGTTTATACCCATATTTCCGCATGGCTATCCGGAATCTCCCAAACCATGCACGAGGAGACTGTTTAAGACCATACAGTGCTTTCTTCAACTTACATACCTCCCCCTGTCTGAATTGATTTGAGAACCCAGGTGGTGGTTCCATATATACCTCTTCTTCTAAATCACCATGAAGGAAGGCATTCTTTACATCAAATTGATGTAAGGGCCAATCGTGATTAGCAGCAATAGAGAATAATACCCGGATAGTATCAATCTTGGCTACTGGGGAAAAAGTCTCCGAATAGTCAACACCATACGTCTGAGTATATCCCTTTGCGACCAGTCGTGCCTTGTATCTTTCAATTGACCCGTCTGCTTTATGTTTAATTGTGAATACCCACCAACATCCCACAGTTTTTTTCCTGTCTGGTAACAGACACTTTTCCCATGTTTCATTTTTTGCCAAAGCATCGATCTCATCTTTCATTGCCTCACGCCATTCAGTACTTGCTTGTGCTTCCTGAACATTTCGTGGAACCTTAGCAGAATAAACACTTGCAGTGAAAGATTTTGCCCCATCAGACAAGTTCCCACTAGCCACATTGGCCATGGGATATTTAGATGCTCGAGAAATATGCTCAGGTTCATATCTTTTTGGAGGAATGCCTCGTGAACTTCTGTGAGGTAAAGTATATTGCTCCTGTACTGCAGCTGTTTCCTCTGTATCTCCAGGATGGGTATCTGGAATATGCTCAGGTACAAACTCAATGTTAGATATATTTACCTCAGGATATTCAGGCGGAGATTGGACGAGCTCTGGTAGAGAGGGTTGTTCTATGTGGGTTGTTGCCTCCTTTGGTGAAATCTCTGCGGGTCCAAGTAACCAGCTCAGGTGATCACTAGTATGTGTCTCCCTCTGACCATCTGAGGTGGAAGAGTAATAGTACTCGGACTCGAGAAAATCACAGTCCATGGTGGTATACATACGCTGAGTAGGAGGATGAAAACAACGATAGCCCTTTCGATTAATCCCATACCCAACAAATAAGCATTTTAAGGCACAGGGATCGAGCTTGGTCCGTTCATGTTTAGGGATATGAACATAGACGGAACAACCAAAGATTTTTGGGGGTAGAGTGAGAGCTTGAGGCACTTGGGAATAGGTGGCCAATGTTTGGAGTGGGGTTTGTAGGTTAAGGATTTTAGTGGGCAATCTATTGATGAGGTAGACTGCCGTAGCAACAGCTTCAGGCCAAAACTTTTTGGGCACTTTGGACTCAATCATAAGTGCACGGGTAGTCTCAAGGATCAAGCGATTTTTCCGCTCGGCAACACCATTCTGTTGTGGGGTGTATGGACACGTAGTTTGGTGAATGAGACCATGGGATGAGCAGAAATGTGTCATGAGATCATTGACAAATTCTCCGCCATTGTCTGAGCGAAGAATTTGGATTTTTTTATGGAACTGGGTTTCAATCATGGTATAGAATTCACAAAATTTCCCAAATACCTCGGACTTTTGTTTAAGGAAATAGACCCAAGTCAATCTGGTGCAATCATCAATAAAGAGCAGAAAATATCGAAAAATACCCGTTTCGCCCCCTGGTGCAGGACCCCATACATCAGAGTGAACAAGAGAGAAAATGGAACTAGTACGAGTATTATTCGATAAATAAGATTGACGATGAGTTTTGGCAAAACAACAAGTCTCACATGAAAGGGAATTGTTTTTGCGAAATAAATTGGGAAATAATAATTTAAGGTAACCAGATGAAGGGTGGCCAAGGCGACGATGCCATAGCCAGAGTTGATGATCAGTGGTCCCATGTGCAAGCATGCCAGTACCAGGTCGAGTGACTTCATCAACATAGTACAACCCCCCCTGCTCAGTGCCACGTCCAAGGATCTGCCGCGTCCGAATATCCTGCAGTAAACAAAAATGAGGATATATGAGCACTCGACAATGAAGTTCCTTAGTTACATGGCTAATGGACAAGAGTTTGCATGATAAAGAAGGCACATAAAGACACTGGGATAGTTTGAGATTCGGAGATATCTCAATAGTGCCGGCACCAAGGACTGGTGATAGCCCCCCATTAGCTGACTGAATGGATTTAATGTGTGGAGTAGTAGAGGTGACCATATCCTGTGAGTTATTCGTCATTGTGTTAGTGGCTCCACAATAAAAAATCCACCGATTGTCAAATTTGGATACATCACGAGCTGTGTAGGCACTAGATGTAGAGGGATAATCAATCTCGGGTACAAGATCAAAACATCCGGGTCGGAAAAATTTGGGTTGGGAGATAGGGGCTTTTCTGGAATTTTCCGGATTTGAGGGCTGGTTGGGAATTTTGGGATAGTGTAGTGGTCCAGTCTGTAATTTTGGGAAACTGGATGGGTTGTTCGGTGGTTTGGGATAACTTTGAGGAGCATTCTGGAAATAAGACAAGTCTCGGGGCGAACTGGCAAACTCACAGGAACCTGCAGGACCAGTTATGCAAGAAAACTTTCCAGAGGGGCTTAATTGACAAGTATCGTAATTAGGGTTCGAGATTGGGGAAATCTCGAACCCGCTACCTGCGTCCGTTTCTGGCGCAGCCTCTCTGTGAGGCGGCGTAGCAATCGCCCCTACGCCCGGCTGAGGTGGTGGTCCGCCGCCGCTAGTGGAGGCCTCAGTGTTTCCTACGGTGGCGGCCCCCATCCCTTGCTTGCGCCCCTTATCCTTGTAAAACCAGTCGGGATACCCGATGCGTTTGAAGCATTTCTCCGTCGTATGGCCGGATTTCTGACAATCGTCGCAATATAACTTCGATTTGTCGATGGTATTGCCGCGGGATGATGATTTGCCCGGGGGGGCGGAATCTGACCGTGATTTTGCAGCATGTCCACTGCCGATTCCCGGAGTTATCTCGCTGCCACCGAGTTGACCTGGGTTGAGGATTTGGAGACGAGCTGTTTCGCGGCGGAAGGCGGCGTATGCCGTCTCCACCGACGGTAAAGGCTCCATCTTTAATAGGTCCCTTTTGATGGAATCGAATCTGGTATCGATTCCTGCAAGGAACTGAAAGAGACGGGTGTCTTGCTGAATCCTGTTGTAGACTGCAATATCCGCCGGACATTTCATAGGATTTGGCTGTCTCCGGTCAATTTCTTGCCAAATCCGCTGTAGGTTTGTGTACAATTCTTCAAGAGAACTGTGAGTGGACTGCCGGTTCGCTTGGAGGGATAGATCAAACAATTGTAATCCATCATTCCCGCTGTTGTATGTGGTTGAGAGTCCTTCCCAGAGGGCTTTGGCTGTTGGGAAGGATGCATACCGATCCAAGATATTGGAATCAATTGCATCAAGGATACTGGAACATAGATTGAGGTCTGCTGCTTCCCACTGGTTGTATGAAGGATCGCCAGAGGGAGGGGGCAGGTCTGTGAGGTGATGAAGCTTGCCTCGCCCCCCGATGGCCATCTTCATTAACCGGCTCCAGAGGGGATAATTGTAGTGATCTAATTTGACACTGATTTTGATTGGGTGGTTTGAATCAGATTGGGGTTTGATTTGTTTGAGAAACTCAGCAAATTGGACAGCCAGTTCATCCGTTGGATGGCTTGCTCCGGGCAAGGTTGCCGGAAGGACTGGCTGGGAGTCACCGTCGATACTCATGGTAACGGCTGGAGACCCCAAGGTAGATGATGATTTGGTGGCTAGGTTAGAAGAATCGAGCCATCATGCTCTGATACCATATTGGAACAAGATTTTTGTAGAAAGATTTTTGTATTCATTCATCTTATTTTTGTATTACATCTCAGCATCTTATATAGACTAGCTAGGATTACTTATGTTAGGGAAGGATTAAAGGCTTAGAATAAGGAAAGGATCAATATTTGATCCTTTCCTTTTACAACATTTGACCTTAATCCTTCCCTAAATTAGCTAATCTAACAAAAATGAGAGTTTAAACCTTTACTCTCTTATTGCATATTACTTTCTCCATCATATCCCTAACCACGCAAGCTTTATATGTTTAGTCCATAATGTGAAAATAATCTGTCAATAGAATCCGTAAGCTCAAAGGTAGTCGTACAACGAACATGCTCAACACCAAGAAACTATTCGATGATCTGTCCTTCATGATTCACGTACCATAGAGTAATTGCCATTTGCTCTTTCACCACATCTCGAGACTCATCAACTAAGATTGTAAAGAAGTATGGTTCACCATGATCTTTGATAATAACACAAGTTGTTTCAGCAGCGACAACAATATAAATATCTTTTTGAGTATCAGAAACTACAAATTTGGAAGTTCTAGGAGTATTTTTGAATGAAGCATCATATACATGCTCATTGTGAGCAAACCATTGGAAAAGTCATGATAATTTCCTTTGTTGGATGATGACTTGGATCTATCATGACCTCGAAATGCCAATCTTTATCTCAATAATCAACAACTGCATTTAATTGAACTCGACTTTCAGCTTTATGTTTGTTGGTTCTTTCATCAAATAAAGCACAAATGCTTCTGTTGTGTTTCTGATCACTTAGAGCATCGCATTTCTGCACTGCACTAGAGTGAGGATTGTTACAGCCAAGGGCGGACGGGCCAGGGGGTGCCCTGGCCCCTCCTGCCCCTGGGCTATTCCTTGGGGGCCTAGGTCCTCACCTTGTAAAAAAAAAAAAAAATTGTTTGCCCCCTCCTATAATTTTGGTCTAGATCCGCCCTTGGTTACGGCCACCCTACATGGTCGTCGAGCTTTTCTTTCTTCCTCCCGTTATTAAATCTCTTACTAACAAATAAAATGTCCCAACTTCCAAAAAGATAGCAATAGAGACAATATAGTCTACCTTTGGATATGCTATACTCCAATCAAAGTTTCTAGTCATCAAACTAACTTACGACAAATCGTCTCTTTGATTTTCCTACACGGGTATATTGAAAATCATGGCCTTTAGGTTTTTTGGATAACCATTGTATCAAAATATCCGACTAATTCGCGGGACCCATGCAAAGCGACCCCTCCACGTAGATCGGTTGAAACTCGGGTTATTAAGCTCGCGGTTGTGGGCCTAACGCGCTTTCTTCAGCTGAAGTCGAACCCTGCACCTCTTAACAAGCCATGAAATTGTGTCAGGGGCTTCAACCGCTGGGATAACCCATTAGGGTTATCATTGCCTTTAGGTTGACTTTGACAAAATAGCATCGTCATACTCTATCTCTATTATTGGCATCATAACTCCAAATTGATGAGTGTAAGCCATCGATCTCTATTATTGGCATCATAACTCCCAATTGATGAGTGTAAGCCAGGATCTACCAGAAGACTTTCAAAATTAATCTCCATATTTTGTTGTTCGACCACTTTTTGAACTTTAGAATGAGAAGGCTCGCCCCTGTTTACCGGAGAAGTTTCAAGATTGATTTTCATACTTTGCTGTAAAAACATGGCATTCTTTTGATATTTGGTAGGAGAAGACTCGTCCCTATCATTTTTTAAAAAAGAAAAATCTATCCATAATCTAGACCACAAACCACAATGATGTAACCCTAGGAGTTGTCCTAGTGGGGAACACCTGACCACATGGCTTGCCAAGAGGTCAGGAGTTCGAATCCCACCCCGCTAGGGTTTTCCAACACGTTAGGGCCACGCTCCCGGGTATATCTACCTCTTCACCTTGTTGTGAGCGCTGTGCATTAGACCTCGAGTGGGATTAGTCGGCTACGAAGTAGTCGAACACCCCTCGGCATCAAAAAACAAACAAACAAACAAACAACAATGATGTTGTTAAAATCTCTCCGCAAATACAAATATTGAAGAGAAGTAGTAGCTATCTGATTATATCCATGTTAATGAGAACAACACAAATATGGCAAGTTTCCATTCAGACCCAACAGAATCATCAACACAATCACAAGATATATGGCAAGACAGCAAGATCACAAGATAGATGGAAAGTTCCAAGATTAGATTGATAGATTGATTATAAATTGATTATAATTTGTAACAATACAAAGGTTGACTTGTAAAGCTAAACACCTATATAATGAAGTATACAGAGATGTAAGGATCATTGAAAATCCTTCACTCTTTTCAGAATCAATTCTCTTACATGGTATCAGAGCGATTCAAGCACACGCTACACATTCGATCCTTATACTCAGTTCACTCTACACCTCTGTATTCACAAGCAATTCAAGCATCCTAGTCTCTGTGCAAATCCGTGCACTTCACAGCAAGACAATTCTTTGTGTGTTTAGCAGCCAGCAATTCAAGCAAACTAGCTTCTGTAAGCAAACTAGCAAGTCAATTCTTTGCAGTGCAATTAACTTTCTAGGCAAATTCGTGCCAACCAATAGCATCTCATCACACAAAAGGTTATTCACGTATCTCAACAGTAAGCACTACAATTTCTCTGTTTCTAGTCATACCTCTCGATGGCATCATCCAGTTTTCCGTCTGCTACTTTGCCTCCCATCACCATTACCAAGTTTGATGGCTCCAATTATCTGGTCTGGGCCTCCCAAATCATGCCAGTTTTGAGGAGCACCGGGATGATGGGAATCATTGACGGATCCACCAAGTCTCCACCGCAGTTTCTAGCCACAGGATCTGATAGTGTTGAAAAACCAAATCCTGAATATGAGGTGTGGTACAAGCAGGATCAATACTGCCTCTCGTGGATCAACTCTACTCTAACAGATCCTATTCTCCGTCAAGTGTTTCACCTGGGACACGCAGCTGCTGTCTGGGAATATCTCTCGGGCAAATATGCTGGAAAAGATCAAAATGCCCTATTTGAACTCAGAAGGAAGCTTCAGACCATGAATCAAGGTCTGATGAGTTGTCCTGAATACATCGACATGGCTAAGCAAATTCTTGCCGAAATGTTGATGAATGGCACTCCTGTCACTGACAACGACGCCATCTCATATGTTGCTGCCGGCCTCCACTCCCAATTTGATCTCTTCGTAGCGAACGTGAACCTTCTTCGTGTCACTGCCGCTATGACCTTCGAACAGTTTGAAAAATCCCTGTTATCATACGCACAGAAACTGCCCCCAGCCCATCTTGAACCTGCGGCGTATTTCTCCGGCCACCATCAACCCGAGACGCCGCGCCCGCCACCGTATTTCTCCGGCAGGTCGTCTGGGTCGTCTGGATCGAACCAATCAGCAACTGGATTCCAGCGCAACTCGAGTAGGGCGCAGAAACAGTTTCCAGCAGCTGGGCCGATTTCTCCATCTTGGGCTGGGCCACCGCAGCGTCCAAATAATTCAGGCCCGTGGAATAAACCAAATTCAGCTTGGGCTGGGCCTGTTCAACAGCCATGGACTGGACAGCAAGGTAATTGGGCCGGCTCATCACGAGGAGGCAGAGGTGGCCGACCTGTTGGGCCTCGCAATTTGGGCCGTGGGGATTTTTACAACAGGCCCAATTATCGGAATAATGATACTAATTCACTACAGGATGATCAGCCCAGTTCAGGAGCCGGGCTACAATGTCAGATATGTGGTCGGTACAATCATACTGCTCTTGATTGTTTTCAAAGAATGAATTTTTCATTTCAGGGCCGACAACCTCCTGCCCGGCTTGCCGCCATGGCAGCACAAGTTAATCTCGACGTTGACGACAGTATCTGGTTTGTTGATAGCGGGGCCAACGCACACATTGCTAGTAATTCAGTCCCTCTTGCAGAGCAGGAACCCTATACCGGGGATGAAGCAGTTGGAGTAGGTAATGGTACAGGTTTGAAAATACTGAACACTGGTACCCTTAACATTCATACTTCATCACGACCCTTAACATTATCCCGTGTTTTACACTGTCCCAAAGCATCTGCAAATCTTTTATCCACTTATCGTTTTTGTGTCGATAACAAATGTCATTTTGTCATATCTGAATTTGGTTATTCTATCAAGGACAACAAGACGGGGATGACACTCATGGAGGGGAAAAGTAGAGGTGGC
>JAOWBN010017390.1:0-10756 GCA_028565015.1 Pinguicula moranensis
GAATTTCTGGACCCAGGCCCGGCGGGCCCAGGCGGGCCGTGCCGGTTGGCCCGGCCCGCCCATGTCTACCAAAAGGTTCCGAGATTTCTCAAAAACCCTAAATTTATCCCATTGCATTATCCGAATTCTTGAATTTTTCTGGACCTCGTGTATTCGGGACGTGAATGAGACCAGATTTCTGATCTCGTTTATTTTTGGGATGGGTTCGGGTAATAGTCATACCCCTCCCAATCACCAATTTTTAGGCATATGAATTCGGAAATTCCCAAAACCCGTCCCGTTACCCCAATTCTCAAAAAATTTGAGAATTGGGATATTCAAGACGAGAACGGGACCAAATTATTGGTCCAATTTATTTTCGGGACAGGTTAGATATGGTCAATACCCGTCCCGAATTCTCGTTTGACTACCCCTAATCTCGTTTGATGACCAACCGGCGGTGACAATGTGAGCTACTCAATAGTTTATTTTTATTTTTTTCTTCTTCTTTTTGTTTCAACATTTTATAGGGGTATATGATTCAAAAAATGTGTTAATGGTATATGATACCGTGATTTTCAAATGTTTATGGGGTATTTTGCGCAGACCCTATTATGTTTATAATTGGATTATAATAATTTTTTTTGAAAAAATGAAGTTATTTTATGAAAAAATGTGATTATAATTGGATTATAATTTTAAAAAGACTGCGCAAAACAGGGCCTTAATTATGAAATCAAGGCCTGTTTAAGAAAAATGGCAATTACTTTACCCGAATTTATGTGTATACTGTTGTGTAGGAATCCTATTGTTTCACATTTCCTATACAAGTATAAAAAGTTTTACTTGGGGGTAAAAAGAAGTTGACCGTACAAATCCAGTTCAAATGATGGAGTGATGGCAGGAAATACAATGTATTAAAGAAAATTCACATTCATTAGTTATTTGGGTAGATTTTTTTATTTTACGATTTATGTTCAAACCAACCCATGTGTGGATAATGGTAATAGCGCTAATGGATTGACCTTATCCGTTACCGTTATCATAAGATAGCAGATGGAGGTGGAGAATTCGTTATCGCTACTGTCATCCGTTATCGCTACTCCGTTATCTTAGCGGTAACGATAACGAAATAACGGTAGAAAAAAATTTGCTACTACATATTCAGACGATATGTTTATGGAATAGTAGAAATTCATTAGCGTTATCTCTACTTAAAAATGACCTTAAATCGTTATTGTTATCGTTATGTCAATGAATTTTAAAATTCTAACCGTTACCATCACCGCTATTATCGTCTTTAACAGTAACAAATTTTCATTAATTTCACTATTCATTATCCACTCCTAAACCAACCTGCCATGTAACATTCCTTCTATTCTGTATACATGAAATAGGTTATAGGGGGGCTTGAATACTGGGCTGGGCCTAAAGGCACTTAAAACATTCCTTATGAGGGGAAATACTCCGTTGGGCTAAACTCACGAAGTTGGGCTTTTATTTATCCCACTTCCCATTATATCTATCCAGCAAAATTAAAGCCTGTAATCATATTGTAACAATATTGAACTTTTGATTATATTATGCAATTTAATTATAAAAAAAAATATTCAATTGTAAAAACATAATCATATATGGATTAAAAAATCGAGAAATGATAGTGCACGAATTTTGAAGCGAACGAATCGCAAGAATGGTGCAAAATGACCGTTTTGCCCCTGTGTTAAACAGAGACGCTGTGTTTAACACAAGGGCAAAATGGTTATTTTACCCTCATTCGTGCGTTCATGTGCTTCAAAATTCGTGCGTTATATCATTTTTCTAAAAAATTGATGTTTTTAGCGAAATGATATAGCACACGAATTTCAACACGCACGAATTCTACGAACGCGATGAAATGATCATTTTGCCCTCGTATTAAATACAACATTCCTATTTAATACAGGGACAAAATAGTCATTTCACAGAGTTCGTGAAATTCTCTGTGTTAAAATTTGTGCTCATATTTTTATTCTATTTAGGTTACTGTTTCTATTTGTCACCCTCAGGCGGGCCCCAGCAGAATCTGCACATGCATTTTGGTTAAAGAAAATGAAAATTGTAAATATAAATCTGTAAACGTTAATGATGAAAAGACACCATTCCACTCCACCTATACCGCTGGGAAAAAGTGGAGACAATGTCAAGAAACACGCCGCATCTTCTTCTTTCCTGTCTTGATTGAATTGAACAACTGGGTAGCTTTCTTGATTCAATTTGGGTTTCCGGAATTCTGATCCAAGCCAGTCGACCCGAATTGACATCTGTCGGGATTGTTCAAGTGAGTCTTGATAAAAATTCCCGTCTTTTTGGAATGAGTAGTCGTTTTCTGGTAGCTGATGAATTCGATTTTTTTTTCTGGGATGAAATTCGGTTCAGGGTGAGAAGAGGAATGCAGAGTCAGATAGTGTGCAGCGGATGTAGGAGTCTTCTTATGTACCCAAGTGGTGCAAACAATGTGTGTTGCGCTTTGTGTAATGCCGTGACCACAGTTCCTCCTCCAGGTTATCCATAGATTTCAAATTTCTGTGGGCCAAGATTTATTTTTAACGTCCTCCTGCAAAACCATACTATCTCGGGGTTTGATTTGGGTATTATGGGACAGTGAGCCAAATTGGTCTGTGTAATGTGATTTGTTTGCTATATTGATAACTGAAGGAGTGTAAGAATTTAACCAAGCAGGTACTGTCTGGGGAATATCTGTGGAATGTGTAACATTTTCCTGTATGTGGTTTCAGTGAGAAGAATGTGAGAGATAGGTTGCTGGTAATTGGTGGATTATATGAATTAGATGTGGTCATCTCAGATAATGATCTTATAGTGGGGATGTAGATTCCTTGCTACATTACATGTTATAAAATCATTTAATTGTGTATAATTCTGCATTTCATCATTTGTTTTAATACAATTTGTCACCACTGGAGCTTGCCTCACGTGCAATAGGATTATTTTAAACATGGATTTATTCTTAGGCAAAACTTATTCATCGTGTATCAAAGATAAACAGTTTTTTAGAAGTGGGGAATCTTTGATGCTTGAGATAATGTACCCAAGGGCATCGCACAAACATTTATTATCATGCTTCATTGAGTTTGTTAGTCATTTATTGGGATGATTTCTTCTTTAAGTAAAATGCCTGAAGATTCTGTTTCCTTTTTGGAGCAGTTTTCACAGGTTATATCTATACTATCAAGTTGTGTGTAGAATATGTTATCCATTTTTCATGCATGTGGATGTAGAATCATATTTTAACAGGTTATAAACCATCGATATCAGTTTATTGTCCAACTAACTTGAACCGGTGCTCCTCAGGAATGGAAATGGCGCAACTTATATGTGGAGGATGCCGTACATTATTGATGTATACTCGGGGTGCTGCTAGCGTGAGATGCTCCTGTTGTCACACAGTAAACCTTGCGCCAGGTATAAAAGGGAAATGGCAATCTGACATGTGTCGAAAAAATTATCAAGTTGGGTTGTAGTAATCAAATCCTTTATTTTATACAATGCAGTTATTTAAAACTCTATGAAGCTGTTTAGCATATTTGGCTAGTAGAAATTAGTCAAATTTTTATTACAACTTAATTGTTGCCTAGTACCTGGAACTCTATTTTTGCCTGAGTGAGGTAAAGTTTCATTTATTTTTTGGAACTCTATTTTGGCCGAGTGAGGAAAAGCCTATTACTTGGAATTCTTTTTTGAACCATAAGAGCCTTTCACACTCGAGGTTTCTCATCTGTTATTGGATTCATCTCTCACCAAGTCACATTAATATGACCTTTCTTTCAATTATTTATTCTGATGCATCTCCCAGACCTGATTTTTTCTATATGGTATCTCCTCTTAACACATTGTTGCATGTATATTTGGTTTTCATTTTCTTATAGTACCTAATGTTGCTCACGTCAACTGTGGCAACTGCCAAACAACACTGATGTATCCTTATGGCTCGCCATCCGTCAAATGTGCTCTTTGCCAGTACATCACAAATGTCAATGTAAGTGCATGCATATGTTTATTTGTTCAGTACTGGAAGTTTGAGGTACATAATAGGCACTTTCCTTGCCTTTTAGAATCTAAAGTTCAATGGGAAGAAACAACCTATCTTACATTATACATTAGGGATTGTACTGTTAGATCACTGGCATTTTAGTTCCTATTTGCAATAGTATCTCATTTCTAAACATTTGCAGATGGCAAATGCTAGGGTCCCCATCCCGGTACACCGGCCAAATGGACCATCCTCTTCAGTATCAACGCCTTCATCCTCAGCTGTGAGTTTACAGACAATTTTTTTTTTTGCATTAAAGAGTACCTTATAACGAAATTATCTTCATGACAACATGGTCCCCCCTCCCCTTCCCTTGATGCAGCCATCCGCAAACTCACGAAACCAAACCGTTGTTGTTGAGAACCCTATGTCTGTTGACAAGAGTGGTAAACTGGTACATTCCCTGACTATATGTTTTACTTCCACCCTAATCTCCACATATTCCATCTGCACCAGTTTTATGACACAATCACCAAATATTTAGGTAAGCAACGTTGTTGTTGGTGTCACCACAGACAAGAAATGATCCCTCCATCAAGCCTCAGTTGGATCTCTGCACTGCACTTATTATTACTAGCCAAGTAATGGTTTTGATCTTTGCCATTTTCGGTACGGATGAGGTGTGTATATTCCGTGCGAATGTACGTAATTGTTCTTCCTCCTTGGTAGTTCGGCAAAGTGTATGTGGTTAGTAATGCAATTGTTTGGTCTTCTACATTAATACGTGCAATATCCGTCCGTGTATAGTTTATTCAACTACGATGTGGATTAAGCATATATGCTGGGGACAAATAAGCTCATTGTTTCATGAATTGTATACATTTGCTTGAGTAAACGGTAACAGCTTCTGATCTGATGTAATAACTTTTTTTCTCAAGAGTGAAGGGGGGGCATAGATGGAACCTTACAACATCGGGATCTAACATGGATTTCTGAACTCTTCTCTCTTCAGTTATGTTGTTCATACAGATGCAAGCTTTGTGGAGACTTATACATAGATTTCTGTACTTTGTGAATAACAAGAAGCGATGACGTTGGTGCTCGTGAACCATGCAATGCTTGAGTTTTACTACTGAAACAATTAAAATAAGTTTGTTCGTATTTTTTACACATCACTCTTCTGTTCACTCCGCTTTTTAAAATATACTTTTGTCGTTTTTTAGTAATGATTTCAACTGGTGACTGCCACTACCAGATTGGTAGATCTGGTACTAATGGCAACGCCAGCTTTGGGAAGCGGGCTTTCCCAATTGAGTTTCTTTCTGCTTCCATTTTCCTCGAGTTAAAAACTTTAAATTAAGTTGGGTATTACGTTAAGATGTACGTGATTTTACTCTTGTAATTATATCAAAAAATTATTTTTGTTACGATCTAATATGCATTATGTCATTTGATGTACTGAGTTTCAGTACCTTCATTAAATAAAAGCACTGAAATTTAGGGCCTGTTTTGTGCAGGCCTTCTTCTACTTCTAGTACTTCTTCTACTATTTTTCTACTTGTTCTTATTTTTAGGAGGGGTGTTTTGCGCAAATACTTATTTAAAATTTTATTTTAATCACATATTACTAAAATAAACAATAAAAGGTTTAGGGTTTAGGGTTGTAGGTTTAAGGTTTAAGATTTTAAATTTAGGGTTTAGGGTAATATTGTCACGTAATTCCTTTTTAAGTTTGAGAAAATTATAAAAATGTCATTTTAATTTTTAAGAAGGAAAAAAGTATGTATTGAGGTGCTTATTTTTTAGAAGGTTATCTTTTTAAAATAAGAACAAATAGTAGAAGGTTGGCTATGCAAAACACTCATTTTTTGAAAAAAAATACTTATAAGTCAATTATAATTTTAAGAAAGTTGTGCAAAATGGGCCCTTAATAGAGTCATTTTGGTCTAGTCCTTTATTAGTACAAAATTAAAAAAAAATGTTAATGATAATTTTTTTCAACTTCCAATGGACAACTATAAAATAATCATCTGATTTGATACTAGAGACATGCATCTATTTTCTTCTCACATTGCACACCACAATTTACGGTCTAGATTTTTTTAGCCTCGTACACGTATATTTTATAAAATATGTGGATATTATATGCACGTTTTCTAGAAAGAAAGAAAAAAAATTAGTCCATCACATATATATTTTTATGTATGCAATTTAGATATATTTGCATTTTTTTTTTGGCTGCGTGTTAAACTTGTTTGTTCGCACAGTTGCCTATCTTTATCTGCTACACTTTTGTTTTGTACGTGTTGTTATTTATTCTTGGATATTCTTTTTTTATGATTGGATTTGTATTGTTTGACAGGTAGATACAATTGCCGTGTCAAGCCTTCACAGCTCATGTCCCCTAGTGAGTTGTTAGTAGATGGTGACATGCTGGGGATTTGGATTATCAAACCAAAAGAAATAGTATATAAATTTGAAAAGAAAAATGGCTTTGTAGGTCCCACTCAATCTTTGGGGAAACACTGAAACTCTGGGTTTAAAATAAAAGTAAAATATCAATATATAATTTTTATTTTTATTCAATTTTTGCAAATACACTAAAATTCTTTCAGCTAGTTTCTCTATATTTCTGTTGTTGTTTTTTTCTATCCAAGCCAAGAATAAATTAAGGGAATATTGGGAACTTTCTTTTTTTAGGTAATTGAATTTTTATTAAATAGATGGTTAATTAGTCCGGTCAATTACTCGCTTAGCAGGTTGGATTTAGCGGGACTAGACCTCTCTGAGGACATGACCTCTGATAGGGCGGGTTGGAGACGTAGGATTACTGTTCGAGAGGTAGAGAGATAGAGGTACGGGGACTCTACGGGGTACAGGTAGCAGGTATCGGGGTAGCACGTATCTCTTTCCCTACTTACGTACTTATCTATCTGCTTATTGTCCCATCTCATTAAGTATATATTAATCTATCTCTTTGTGTATGCAGGTTGGCGTCCATCGATCCACCTCCCATCTCGTTCTCTCGCTTTTTTATTTTTATTTTTATTTTTTATTTTTTATTTTTTATTTGTATGTGTGTGTGTGCGTGTTCGAAGAGCCGAGGGTCTCCACGAAAACAGTCTCTTGATCTCTTGATAGAGGACAGGGTATGACTGCGTACATCTTACCCTCCCCAGACCCTGACGAAAGGCGTGATATACTGGGTATGTTTGGTTTAGTTTGGTTTGGGTGCTATAAAGCCAATGCCAAATTCGAAAATTCTAATTTCTGGATAGTTTTTGATATAATTGCAACACCCCATTATCCCCTGTTTGTTTACGACGAACAGGGAAAAGACCAAACTCTAATGTATTGTGCAGACTAGTTGACTAACTTTTTTATTAAAAATTTAATTACCTAAAAACAAATTCCACCGTTTCCTTTTAATTAACTTCGACAGACGGACGATTAGTGAGTAAATAGCCAACGGAACAAACGGTGATGACATGGGAAGTTAGATAATAACACTTAACAATAATATTACTCAACCAAACTACTAGGATTCGACACTCAAAACAAAATTAAAAAAAAAGCAAAAGCATTAAGTAGGTCTAATACAAAGAAACGGGACAAACATTTAAAAATGAGCTAACACGACAGAACCACTTCATTTCAAGGGTAAGGCAGTGCACCATTTCCGCCGGCGCCGGCGACAGTTCCGGTTCCAGCGCCGCCTCCAAACCCACCAAGAGGTCCGACGGAGCCAGGAATACCACCACCAAAACCACCGCCAAAAGGCAAGCCACCAATTCCACCGCCTCCAGGGATGGTTCCGATGCCCCCGCCCAACCCACCAAAACCATTGAGTCCACCAATTCCACCTCCGCCTCCCAGTCCGGCCCCCATTCCGCCGTAAGGTATCCCGTTTCCTCCGAGTCCGGCGTAACTCCCCACGCCTCCGAAAGAAGCGAAGTTCTTCTGGTCATTAAGTCCGTTGTCGCTCGGGAAGTACCGAGCTGCAGCCTGGTTAGCTGCATTAAGAAGAGCAACAAAAACAAATATGAAAGCACACGTTTTCATTGTGATAGAAATCTTCTATGTGTGTGTTCACTGTTCAGTCTCCACAAACCCTAACTTGACACTTTGCGGAATGGCGATTGAAAGGGTTTGGTTTATAAAGGCGGAGGAGCAGGGGAAGCAGTTGAGATAATTCAATGCATGGGATTTATTGCGGAGTATGGCGAACAGACCTTTCTCTAGGGTTTTGCGTCTGGGAGTTTAAACCTGAACTTATATAATAGCGACATTGTACGAGGGACAAAATCCGAATAGAAAATACAATTAATACGATATTTTATCTCGAGACCTTAGTGTTTCTCCGTACACATGACTAGATAATTTGTAAGACATATATCCTATTGACATTTATAAATTCAAACCTCGGATGGGATGACTTCATGTACCAAGGAAATGGAAATTAATAGCATTACATTGCTTATCCATAGGATGATTTCTCGGTCTAACGAAATGGAAATTAATGGCATTACATCGCTTATCCAGACCAGATTACAGTGTGAAAGTGGCTCAAAGAAGAACACAGCTTTTAACATATGTGAAAACTCTCAAATATTTTGCGTTATTTAATACAAATTACCAAAAAAAAAAACATTGCTTACCCAAACAAACCCCACTATCAAAATTACCCTAATAATATATTTTTATAAGTCAATAATTGAAACTCGTAGACTCGATAGGTAATTAGGCTCTCTTTTTGGATGGCTTCTATGTTGCACCCTCTTCTACTTCTCTACTTTTAAATAAAAATTCAATTTTGATTGTTTTAATACATCATTTTTGTTTTTGCTTTTTCAAGAAATAAGTTGCAAGGGGCGGAGGTAAGGGGACCGGGGCATAGTTCCCTCCAGGACTGAATTTTTTTATACATGTAAAAAAAAATTGCCAGTTGGGTCCTCCTATAATATTTAAATTATATTTATTTTGAATTAATGTATAAGGCCGGTTTACCTATAAAAAAAATGTATAAGGCTGATTTAGACCATTTGGTAAAGTGCAAGACCCTTGACCTTGAGGTAACGTGTTTGATCACTTTGGGCGTTTTGTGAATTCAATTTTTTTGAAACCAAAAAAGAAAATTGGGGTCCTATCGGGAGTCGAACCCAAGTTGTTGGATTGTAAGTGTAAAGTACTAACCACTACACCATAGAACCTTGATGACAATTTATCAATTCTAATAGATATTATTTTCATATTTTTTTGGATAATTTTTAATATATTTTTTAGAGTTATTTAATGTAATTATTTTTGAATTTAATATTTTGATGGATTGGTGGTCAATCAAATTCCAACTATTGAAATTGTTCTGTTGTAAGGAAGCTGACTATTTGTTCCAAATTGTTATGGTCTATGGATCAAACGATCGTTGTAACTTCGGATGGTCGCCGTGTTCGCGGTGAATTGTAGACCGGCGGTATGACTCAGAATTCAGCATTATTTGCCCAACTTGAAATCCAAACAAATTTCTAATATAATGAAGTCTGGCGGCAAACACTTTTTCCTCATCGATGCCTTAGCCCTAGTAATTATTCTATCGTTTCAATTTATTTGCTTTTCTCGTGCCTGTTGTATTTGAAATCTAGATGCGTATTTTTAAAGATTGACTAATCAAAAACTTTTACAGAAAAAATAAAAATAAAAATTTATTTGCTTTATCTTAACTAGGTGCAGAGATTGGATGGGGAATGTCTGCCGACGAAACAGATAGAGGCAATAGCGGCGGTGATGATGGAAGTCTTCAATGACAATTGGGAAAATATTTCTTATTCATTTGTTTCAAAACCCGAAATTAAAAAAGTAAAAAGCTCTCATCCTTCTTTGTTCATTTTTTTCAACTCTATGCTTTCGTTGGTTACTCTTTTATTTATAGATTTATTTGACTTATTTTGACTCTTTCAGTTTCTACCACAACATTTGAACGCATACCCGATTGGATTAGATCCAATTCAACTCGACCTACTTTGCTCAAACCGAAAAACTTGACACTGCTAACGCAGTTGCTTCAAATGCTTATATTAATTTATTTCTTAAAAAAAGTTGTTTTAAACATGCTTAAAATATATTGTTTTTTCAATACACTCTATTTTCAGCAATTTTCGCAAATTCTAAAATAAACATTTTCTCCACACTTACGCACTTCTTAAAAGCACAGGCTTCCAAAACACACACCTATTTATACTTCGATTTCAGTACAGAAGATCGGTTGGTCTAAGAATTTACTTCATAGTCCCTGGACATGAATTTGTTGACCTTATTGCATACCATCCTTAATTTCCAGTCTGACAAAGATGGATGAGTTAGTACTTGTGACAACTTTTTCCTAAAGAAAGCATGGTACCAATTAAATTGAAAAATAATGTAGATCATTCACAGTATATATATATATATAATTTTTTTTTCTTAAACCAATTGATACTTCATAATGGACAAAAATGGAAAGAGGTGAGTTTCGTAATGGACTTATCTAAAAAAAGTGTATGTTTTTTTTTCTTAAATATATAATGCATAAAAAAACATAGGTCTTTTTTTTAAAAAAAAAATACATTTTTTTTTTGGGTATCCGGGACTATCACAGGTGTCCTCCCGAATATGTCCCCGAGGTACATGCCCGACGTGTTAGAATATATCCCACACGGGTTGTGGAAGATAATATTGTCTAACTTATAAGAGATTGTGGGCTTACAATCAATT
>JAOWBN010017401.1:0-10756 GCA_028565015.1 Pinguicula moranensis
TTTATAAACTTACATTTATAAAATTTGTAATTTGATAAAAGATTGATAAATTTAGACTTGTTATAAAATTTATAAGAATAATTTTCTAAATATAATTTTCGTTATACGAAATGAAAAAAAAATTAAAAAATTAAAAAATTAAAAAAATAAATCCATCAACCCGGAGGGCCAACCGTGCCTGAACCGCGTAGGACCCGACAAAAACCGGCGCAACCCAGCGGTTGGCCCGGCACGGCGGGCCGGTTAGCCTGCACGAATGGGCCCCAGGCCCGGGCCGGCCCGGCCTGGCCATGTCTAATTGGCAGGTTGGAATTCCTGGCAATGCTCGATTATACTGTTCAAGAGTATGGAGAAGCCATGTCTCGCTCAGGGCCGTCTGTTCAGGTTAACTGAAAGGCGGGGCTATCCATCGAGGAAACATGCACTCTTGAAAGAAAAGAAAGTGGGTTTTCCATTTGAGGGCTTCTCTAGGAATTTGATAACTGTTCAGGCTGCAGCATCAGAGTCCATACATAATGCACAGTTCATAGATAGATTGGTAAGTAGGGAAGGAGTTACAAATATCAATAGTTTAGAAAGTTCAGAGCTTTTAGAGCCAAAACCTGAGGGGTTCAATAATAGGTTTTTGATCTTCGTACGATTTGGTTCTGTAATTAAAAATGCTCGGGAGTCCTTTTTCAAGAGTGAAATTAGAAGGCGCCTTTTTGTGACTGCTGCCTCGATAGTAGTGAGTCGTCTCGGTTACTTTATTCCCTTACCTGCCTACCTGGCTTTGATAGGAGATTGATGCCAGAAAATTATCTCAGCTTTGTCTCCGGTTCAGTTGGTGAGTGGAAATTCATTTGTTTTATGAAGAAAGTTATGATGAAGATGAAGGTTTAAATGTGAAAGCAGTATGCATTGGTTTAAGTTTGAAGTTGTTATCAAATTCCTGACTAATTGCAGATGAACTTGGAGATTTTGCACCAGAGCTTAAGCTTTCTCTTTTTCAGCTTGGGATCAGTACTCAGATAGCTGCATCAATACTAATGCAGGTGGGATGTTTTCAGTGTGTTGTTACTATGATCGTGGTCAAGCATAAAAATTGTATGATAGCATGTGTAGTTTGTATTCCATCTGTATCTTCCAATGCTACTTTAAGTCATTTTCCAAGTGTTGTCTATTCACTTTTGTTGTGGAGGTTTTGCGTAAAACTTATATGCATTGGAATATTTGTTGTGGAGCTATCTTGCTTCCTTCTCCTAGCTCATATTTCTCTGTAACTATTAGTCTTGCATACGATGCTAATTAGTGTATCATTCCTATTAGGTTCTCTGTCATGTTCTCCCCTCCTTAGTGAAGCTGCGGAAAGAGGGTTTAGAGGGTCATGAGAAGATCAAGAGTTATATGTGTGTCTAGTTATCCATCTAGAGCAGTGAGACAGGCCCTTATGAAAATACTATATTGATTTTTAATTTTTTATTGCATGGACGAATGATCTAGATTTGATGTATATGTCTTCGCTATTAGATGGTGGATCTCTCTTGGCTTTGCACTGCTGGAGGCTTTAATTATATCCATTTATTCTCTTCCCTATTCAATATATGCAGCCAGCCACAGGTGACCATTGCACAAGACAGTGCTTTCATTTTGCTTGTAAGTCTTTGGAATCTCTATTTGGAAGATTTATGCCACAGTCTAGATTTGTGAACAAAAAAAGATCGCTTTGATGCGTTTACTATAAAATAGAATCATTTTGATCAGACAGTGTGATGTTCATTGCATGCCTGCTCATATACATATGTCTCTATGTTCTTATGGATGCTACCTTCATTTGTTGTTGTCATTGAGAGTAACATCGAAATCTGTCTTTCCATTCACAGATTTAAACATGTGATGGTAACTGTTGAATAAACACAATAAACATGTGTATAAGAGTTAGGTTAGGTGGTCACCTAACTCTTGTACACACCTACTCACCTAAACACACACCTACTCACCTAAACACACGTTTGATGCACTATAAATGTATGCAAGTGAGATGATGAATGCAAGTTAAGAGATTTCATACACAAATCCAATCTCAAGTGTAACAACTGTTTTCCTGGTGTGCGGTGCAATGACAATGACTTGGATCTGTGACAAGATATCAGAATCTGGATTTGGTAGAGTTTTGTGTATTTCTCGTATTTCTCAGGGTGGGGGTGGGGGATGCTGAAGATTGTGCATGGAGCTGATTTAGTTATCTTTCATTCCTTAATCATTTTGATTTCCAATCTTAAATTTTTATTGTCAAAATAAATATATTTGGCACTTTGCACCCCTTCTTGTTTAAAAGACAAATTCAATGAAAGAATGGAAATGACCTATGTATAGGTAGAACGAATTGTGGTTCCATATGATTATTGACTTGGTTAACTTTAAGAAATTAGAATGTGAAATACTACCAATCTTTATCTTCGTTTGCTTGTGATCGTGTCCTCTCGTGCATTGTCAGGTCAAGGATCATCTTTGATCATTTGTGTTAACATTTTAACTGGCTACACTGACACGTTATACAAGATGCTAACTCAGCTCTCTGGTGAGTAAGAACAACAAAATAGCAGTAACCTTTTGGCTCTTCTCTCTTTCATAACTTCTTTGGTTTGCTGTCTCTGTAACATATCTAGTGGATGATGACACTTTTTTTGTTTCTGGGTTTCTCATTCTAACTACAGGTAATTCCTTGAGCTGGTGGCCTTATATCCTTCCGGTATTAGGCGTCTTCAGTGTAATGACAATGTGGCAATTATTGTAACCAAGGGCTGCAGGAAAATCAAGTTGTGAATGGGTTAAAACTTGCTTCTGCATCAAGGTTAATTCAATATCTGCTTTATAGATATCTAGTCTGATTTCCTTTGTTCAGTTGAAATTGCAGCTTTATGGGTCAATAGCAAAGAGAATATTAGTCAAGTGTTCTGATTTAGTTTTTTAACCATTGTTCTTCTCTTGTTTGCATAGAGAAGATTCTCTTACTGAGGTGGAACCTTATATCCCGTTCAACATTAATCCTTCTGGAATGCAGCCTGTGCCTACTACTTCATACTTTTTGCATTTCCTGGCATTATTGCAAGGTATACTATCTGCAAAGTTAGTAATAACAGTAGTTTGAAAAGGTTTTTCGAAGCTCTTATCAAGACTCCTGATCGTTCATGCGATCTACTGTTATGGAGTTGGTTGATTGTCTGTCTTATTATTATGAACTTGCAGCTTTAAATTCTAATTAATGAATTTTGTTCAGCATTCTAGGCTCGCATTTTTGGGAGCATGTGAGAGATATCTTGAATCCTGACACAGCCCGGGGAGCAGAACCTTGGGTTTACTATTCGATTTATGTGTATTTTGTGTTCCTATTCAACATATTCGACACTGTAAGTAACTTTCTGACCACCTTATTCTTACCCATGGGAAATTTTTATAGCCTCGTTGAGTCAAGAGACTTTTTTTTGATAGGTAATCCAAGCCACCCCGTAGGCTTAGTGTGGTTTCGGCACCCAGAACTACCCATTAGGTATCCGGGTCGACCTCCAAGGACCCGACTAATCCTGAGGTGATAGTGCAGAATTGCTTTCAGCCCGAGTCGATCCCCTGACCTCATTAGGCAAACCTCGTGTGTCATGAGTCGTAGTCGCTGGGACAACTCGCACCGTCAAGAGACTTGGGTTTGTTTTAGGCCAATATGCCAAAGGAGATTGCTGATCACTTAAACAAAATGGGAGCCAGAGTTCCCAATGTTAAACCAGGAAAGGCGACCATTGAGTACCTCACAAAGATACAAGCTTCGACGCTCTTTTGGGGTACAAATTTGGGACATTTTTCTACCATATTTATTAATGTTCTTGCAGCTCACTTACGCTGATCTCTTCCTTCCTACCAAGCAAGGGGCTTGTTACTAAGTGTTTTGGCGACTGGATGGACTATTATTGATCAGTATTTGCGCAACATTAACGAAGGATTCTCTATCGAGTTCACATCAGTTTTAACCTCCATAACTTCTGTGATTGGGAGATTTATCAAGCATCTGAAACGTTTTTAGTGCAGAAATTAACAAGGCATTGCTTCAATGAATAGAAAGTAATAGCGTACGACAATTGACGGAGGAACCATGAGTCATAATACTCCGGTGACAAGCGACGGACTAGAAAATGCAAATCAAAACATTCATTAGTAAAGTAATAGATCCTGAGTCCAGACTACTAGAATCATTAATCAGCAAGCCTGCCTTTGATTCGAACCATTCTCTTCTGGTTTCCTACTGCTCAACGTCCTTATTCTCACCTTCCACACCAGGAGAAACATCGAATTAGTTGGGATCGCATGCGGGGTTAGATTTGTCCATAGCAGCTCAAGCTTGAACGAGCAAAGGCTTCAGTGCGAGCTCAATCGCCAGCCAGCAGCCAGAGCTCCCACAATGATAGCAGCAGATTTTGCAAAGCTTGATTTCACCATGGCTTTTCACTCCGGAAGCAAGTGGAATCTCGTGAAGAAAATGGCGGGTTTCTTAGCTTACTGCAGTGTTATTTGTGACGAGAGAGCAACTGTAATTCATATTTACTGTAATAACAGTAGTTTGAAAAAGATCGATTTAAACAAAATTGACCCCAAGACTAGGCCGTTGGCAGGTTAGTGTTAGGGGAAATATTTCAGACTTTGTAAAAACAGAAATAACAAGATTTATATGATTCGGCTTGAAAGCTTATATGCATGTGTGGAGAGGATAATCAATCTACTAAGAAATAATATTCTCGTGATTCAATGGAGACAAAAGAGAATGATTAGAAGATATTGAGAAAACTTCTCAAGTCCGTAGACACAGAGAGTCACATCTTAAGTCTCACATCTCTCTATTTTTTTCACCCAATCTCGCTCCTTTTTCTGTCTCTCTTCTCAACTCTAATAGTTAAGAAATCTTATATTTATAGGCATGAATTCTAATACTATTAGAATTCTTATAAGGAATATTAATTCAAGTCAAATACTAGAAATCTAATATTAGGCAAATTTCTAACAATCACCCCATTGACTTGAATTCTCTATCACGAACAAACTTTATTTTTTCTCCAATCACCCATCAAAGGTAGTTTCACGGTGTGCACCAGTCAAGCTCATATTGAACTTGCTAAAAAGAAGAGGACATCATCGTCATACCCATGGGACCAACAAACTTCATATCATTAGAAGTACTTGCACTTCTCCGATCATACAAAAACTTTTTGTGTTTGCTCAAAACACGATCATGGTCTCCAACACAGAAGAACACTTCTCACCAAGAGAAAATCTCTTCTTCAATTCATTCACATCACTTTCACTCTTGCAACCAGAGTGAATCATCGATCATGGAACACTAACCAATACTCCAAGTCATTATTAACAAGCTACCACAAGTTCTCAAGTTACCACAGTACACAAGCTTCTAGGAGTCATTCCCTAGCTCCAAAGCATCCAAGTCTTCACGACCTATCACCACCATGGTTTCAAGCTACTTGAACTTTTATTCCAAGCTTTTATTGGCTTCTTGTCTAACTTCAATTTTTCAGATCTGTTAATCAAAATGTCAAGATTGCCTTCATCTTGACCCAGTCACTCGCAAACTTGACAAAAACAACAAAGGTTATATCGCCATACAAACCAAAAGATAAATCAAGTAGTTTACAATGTTCTCTCAGATATCCCAATTATAACTCCAAGTAAATAGGGAATCACAACATACTAGAACACACAAATTACTACAAACTGCTTCAAAATTCAACCAATTGAATAATTCAAAAATCTGTCCAACAAAACCCCCAAAACTCACACATGGTTTTGTGCATAATTTGCCTCATACACCGAACAATCAATTACCATACCTTATAAATTTTCTTCGTCGTTCCATGGGCTTTCCACCACAATCATAACCACAACGTACCAAGTATATTCCAACTAAGTTGGGGTATGGGGGGTTAGATGTCATGGCCTTACCCTTGTAATTATACAAAGAGGTTTTTTCCGTTGCGATCCAATATGCATTGCGTCAGTTGATATATTGAGTTCCAACAACTTCACTAAATAGAAGCACTAAAATTCAATAAATTCATTTTGCTCTAGTCCATTATTAGCACAAAGCTAAAATAATTAGCAATGATGACTCTTCCAGCTCCATTCGCAATGGACACTCCATGGGCTTTCCAACGGTACCAAAATCGTCGTAATCGGACTTGTAAAACCTCGGCAATTGTTGGTCAAAGATGACTGCTTCCGAATTTCGCGAACAGCAGCATTTTCATCGAATTTGATGAAATAGGGGCCCTTTGAAAACACACATGACCATGAAACGATAGAGATTTTGTTCCTCTCTCAATGGACTTTCAAATGGCACCAAGACCATCACGATCGGAGTTCTCAATCTTCTGAAATTAGCGATCAAAGTAGCGGCGACACTGCTCAACGCGGAAGATTTGCTAAAAAATCTTCCCTTTCTTTTTAACAAATCTTGTGTCCAAAACATCAAAAATTTCTCATCTCAAATAATCAAGATCTCAATTTCACTACGGATCTTGAAATACAGCCCAGATCTCACAACCTCGCTCCGATATCACTTGTTGGGGAAAATATTCCAAACTTTGTGAAAACAGAAATAAAAAAGCAAGGCAACACACACAAGATTTACATGGTTTGGCTTGAAAACCTACATCCATGGGAAAAGAGGAGAATCAATCCACTAAGAAACAATATTCTCGTGATACAACAAATACAAAAGAGAATAACTAGAAGATATTGAGAAAATCTCTCAAGTCCCGCAGACACAAAGAGCCACATCCCAAGTCTCATATCTTATTATTTTTCTCTCACCCAGTCTCTCTCCTTTTTCAGCCTCTCTTCTCAACCCTAATAGTTAAGAAATCTCATATTTATATGCATGAATTCTAATACTATTAAAATTCTTACAAAGAATATATTCATTCATGTCAAATACTAGGAATCTAATATTAGGTGAATTCCTAACAGTTAGCCCTCTCAATCGTGCATCTCGCCACTTGTGTCCCGTGCCTGAGCTGTCTAGCCACATCCATAAAAAACCGCTCACTCCAACAATGCAACGGGGTGCCAAGTATAACGGAGCCATGCGGCTACTTCTGTAGTTGTTCGCTCCATCTCGCGGCTTGTAGAACCCTGTGTTTGTCCACGCTGCCTCATCCGCAAGTAGCACGCTCTTGCTCTGTTAGTAGGTGAGGCGGAAAAGTAGCTCTCCGCCCTCTAGCGAGATGATGGTCACATCCAGATGGCCAACAAATTGCAGACTAGATTGCGCCTGCTCAAACTCTGAATCCTGTCTCAGTTCGCCAACCAAGTAAGATTTCAGCCAAGACTGTTCCTCCTGGCATGGTATGAATTGCAGTCGAAGCTGTACTTGGCTTGCGTTACTGGCAGACACCAGGAGCGTAGCTAGAGGATGAGCCCTCTGACTCTCTACTTCCTGTTTTTTGCTTGTCGCTTCCGGTGACGGTTCTTCCTTAAGTAGGTGGATCAATCATACGTTTTTTTTAGTTAAATGGCACAATCTTACCTTATGCAACTAAATAACAATAACGAATATCTTAAACATATCTATCGCGAAAAAAAAGAGAGGAGGAACTGTAGCCTTTAGAGAGTGATTAGAGATTATTAACAAACATGATGTATTTTGTAGTTTAGTTGTAAATATCCTCGTGGCCGTGATAGGGCCGATGGAGGGGACATTGTCGGGTCAGAACCCGTCCTGGATCCCTCCCTAAGGCCTTTTTTTATTTACCCCTAGCAAAGGAAGAAGAAAAGGGCTTATAGAGAAGCCAACAATTTCCTTGTAGAACTTCAAGTTCATAGCTTCATAATAGAAGAGAAACCCTAAAGACAGGAGATATATGTAAGTTCCAGTTTGGTATACATACAAATTTAATCCTGCTAAAAGTATTACTTTGCACTTCCTGTCGTATTGCGTAATCCGCCTTCTGTTTGGTACACACCTTTTCATGGTGTCTAGATTGTATACAGATTTATACAACTCATATCCTGTGTTTGGTATCAGCAGATTGTTCTTGATTACGCCTGCCACATCATTCATTTTGCGGAAATGTCCATTTTGCCCATGCAATCTTGGTATAAAACATCCTCTCATTTTTCGAGCGATGTATCATTTCTTGCACTGTCATTTTGATTCTCATTCCTCCGTTGTTTCATTTCATATCCCCGAAATATATTTCTCCCTTCGCTCCTTTGATTTCCAGTTCGAAATTGAAATCCTCCTATCCAATTAAAGCCATTTCTCTGCCTTCGTATCCAACCGTCCTGTATCTTGCCGGATGGCGCCCCTAAACCAAACCAGAGCTAGGAAAAATTTGTTGCCCACAAGGCGTAGCCTACGAATCCAATCATTTGGTGACCTCCTACGCCGTTACTAGCACAAACATTGGGGGCCGCCGCAATGCACGGTCGCCTGCTGTAGATTTGGCAATCCCCATAGTCCTGGACTAATCTACATCGTCACTGTGTCACAACCTTAAGTTCGAGGAGCGGCCTTGCACGGCGCTCTCGCGTGAAAGTGGCCGAATGAAGGTATCATAGAGGTTCCGCCGAGCACTTGACACAATCCCTCGACCAAGAAACAACATCCCTCGGCAACATGAGCAAAAGATTGCTATGTGCCAAGGCAGAATCACATTTGATAGAGGTTTGCTCGAGGATGGCCGAAGGACAAGAAGATGACCGAGCGTCCGAGGAGTGATAGAAGTTAGGGGCTTGACTTGGCCTAGCAGCCGACATATTTGTCCGGTCAAGGAGAGCCCTATCTCAAGCACTTTGACAAATGAAGATGTTTGGTTGAAGTAGAACTCAAATGGCACGAGCCAATTGAGAGATGTGCGGAGAGGATGAAGAAAGACACGCAAGATGCGCCCGGTTGAGGTGTGGATCCAACTTGGCCGTGCAAACGTCATCGTTGCTTGGACAAGAGGAGGTCTACCTTAGACACTTTGGCAATTGATGGCTAAGTGTCGAGACAGGGTTCGATTTGGAGATGTCTGGCTAGTGGTTGGCCGAGAGGGTGTCATGTGGTGCAGACGGTGATGTGTGGTTTCGAGTTGGCCGAGCAAATGAGGAATTTGTTTGGACAAGCGATCGAATTTGCAGGACAACATGTCCTGATATTGATATGGGACGTGGCTGGAGTGAAGTTGGAGGAGTTCGGCTTGGAGTCGTTCAATGCGGTTGGAGGAGTCCGACATTTGCGCGCGGCAGGGCTGTCTGACAGGTGGATCGGGGGACCCAATTGATTCCAATCTCTATGGGATTGAAGCTTACCTTACAATTCAAATGGTGGCACTCTATCCAGCCAGATAAACTGGATGAGATCAGGTTCACGAGAATAGCCACGGGAGCCGTTCAAAGTGAACTACGACATTTTCGGATCAGTGACAATCGAAGGCGGCGTATGAGTTCTATAAGGATTAGATTAGGTTTCTTCCTTCATAGTGTTGGATCTAAGGGGTGATTTCACAAATTCACAAAAATTGCAAACTTGAATCAACATTGAAATCAAGACCCAAACAAGTGTTAATCCGTGTTCTAGGAGTTGAGGGTAAGCCACACTTACCTGGATCTGGGTTTTATCATTTCGAAGTACAATTGAACATCTAATTATGTAATTAACTCATTCAATTACATAATTAAACCATCAATTAACTCTAATTGAACCAAAAACAAAAACCCCTAAAATTAAACTCACTTGAATTTTGGGTTTTTCCATTCTAGGTGAAATTAGATATATAATCATGTAATTAAACCATCTAATTACATAATTCAATCATTAATTAACTTCAATTGAACCAAAATCAAAAACCCCTAATTCTAGGTTCTTGAATTTTTGGATTTCTCAAATTCGAAATCAATTAACTTTGCAATTGTGTAATTCTACAATCCAATTACACAATTAACAACTTAATTGATACAATTCGAACTCAATTCCCAATTTTGAAAATTAGGGTTCATAGACCCGTACGGTTTTTTTTTTGGATTTCAACAATTCGGCTCAAAATCATGAAATCCAAACTCCAATAACACGAATTAAAACACTAAACACAAGCTCTGATACCAATTGATGCAATGGAATCACAAAGTGATCAGAGACTTTTTTTTATTTGTTGGCTTACCGAGAAATCAGAGCACTACAGGAATCAACTTCACCGTCAATCCAACATTTAGGGTGCGTTTGGCTGTGTTTGGAATTTTCGGCATTTGATAGGGTTGATGGGATACCATAACTCTATCTATTGTTCGGTGACAAAGATTATGATCGATACATCAACTGTTGGATATCACAACTATCGTTCGGTTTAACGAGATTTTTCAGTGGCGTTAGTTAAATAGTAAAATTTGCAGAAAAAAGATTGTACTACCCCAGCAATAAGTATTCTACTCGGTGGTTGCACATAAGCTTACATCGGTTAAATAACGAATTTATCTAGTAAAAAATTATATTTTGGGTGTCTTAGTACCAATCATATGGAAACAATAAAGAATACAATACAAGGGCCTCGAAATAACAACCACAAGATAAACTGAAATTACAAACAAACAAGGCCTATAAACCAAAATTACAACCCAAGATAAACTCCTACATGATTTTATTTTTATTTTTACCTAACTTCATTAAAGGACATTCTTAGGGTGAAAGTCAAACCTATTACAAAGGAGTAAGGCCCATGGATGCAATGGCATCTACACT
>JAOWBN010017412.1:0-10756 GCA_028565015.1 Pinguicula moranensis
GTTGGTCTAGGCAGCCATAGCAGCTAGTTGAGATGGTGGATGACGACCATGGTAAGCAAAATTCATTCTTTGATAACAATCTAATGCAGTGCAAAATGGTCGGTCACATATCTGGTATCGCACCGGATCATCAGACTGGTTGGGACCCTCAGATGCATTTCTAGGTGGACGAACAAAATTTGTTAGCCCAATAGCCTGTCTGCCATGGCCTCTTCCACGTTGTTGATCATTCCAACTAGGCCCATGAGATCTATTATTGGAGAAAGACCCATTACCTCTTCGGTTAGGAAACTGGCCACATGGCTAAAAGTGACCATGGTGGAAATTTCCACTTCCACCATGAATTTGCGGGAGCCCATCACGTGGCTGAAAGTGACCATGGTGGAAATTTCCACCATGAGTTTGCTGGAGCCCATTTGTCTTAGGAAACCCACCAGAGACATTTTGTTGTCCATGATAATTTTTGGCAGAATGAGAATTCTGAGAATTCTGGCCGCCTCGTCCATAGAAAGCAGCGGGTTCACCGATGATGATCAGAACTTTGGCGGAGTAGGAGCTAAGTGATTTTTTAAATCGTTCAAAATCCATTCCGATCTCTTCTCGCAGCAGGTTAATATTAACAACAAATAGATCAAATTGGGGGCGAAGCCCCCCAGCCACATAGGAGATGAGATCATCACTGATATCTGATCCGGATGCACGCAGTGCAGCAACAATTTGTTTGGCAAAATCAAGATATTCAGAATAGGATTTTGTACATTGTGATAGAGTTTGAAGTCATCGCGTGAGATAACTTATTGGCAAGATATTCCCACACGTACGTACACCACTAGACTGTTGGTATGAGGATTCTTTCAAAGAAATTGCAAGGCATATGGGTACTATGTTGGTGATGGACGAAAGAACAGCAAAGACAACAGACTTGCAATTCAGACGGATTCAAACCTTAACGAATGAAGGCAAGAGAATTAATAAGACACTAGAGATTGTTACGGAGGAAGGAACTTTTAATGTGCAGATATCAGAGGAAGTGATTCCTTTCCCCCAAAAGAAATGGGATAAAGGAGGCACCTGGAAGTGGCAAGAGAAATCTCGTCAACTCCGAGATGACGTATGGCCCGCATTATCGAAAAACAAAGACAAAGACTGTGTGATGAATGCTGGAATAGAGGTCGAAAATTCGCCGAAGGAGAATCCATAGGAGCTCCCTAACCAAGACAACTCTCAGTATCTGGGCTCCCAAATCGAGGAAACACTGCCCCTAACCAATGCAAATTCCAATCTACTCCCATCGGTAAACCGATAGAGGTAAGACTCTACAACCAAGGTAGTTATGGGGAATCACCTACAATTAATACGTTTGTGAATAAAATTGTGGCTGACTGCAATGAAGCACATAGTCCGGAATATAATTACCAGACCAAGGAAAAAGGGTGCATAACTAATTGGAGAAATGCCTTATAATAGTGTTGCTTTTCCGATAAAGAAGGGTGTTGCACAAGAAAGGCAAGCATTCAAAGTTTTCATGAGAGAGCAGGTCGACGAGATTATTCAAAATATTGACATGCTGAAGGAAATTCTCAAAATTCCGAAAGAGCCTACAAAGACACAAGGTAAGAATGAGGAAAAGTTGGAGAACGATGTGAGTTTGAACATGAGGGTTGAAGAAGAGACTCCTCCCCAACCGGCAGTGATGAGCACAAGTCCCCAAACAAACTCAACCCCTACCCGACTTAGTGGTGGAAAATCAAAAAAGAAAGGAAAAGGTAATTTTTCTTTATCCC
Source organism: Pinguicula moranensis (assembly GCA_028565015.1). Taxonomy (NCBI): domain Eukaryota; kingdom Viridiplantae; phylum Streptophyta; class Magnoliopsida; order Lamiales; family Lentibulariaceae; genus Pinguicula; species Pinguicula moranensis. The sequence continues at coordinate 1,785 of JAOWBN010017412.1, forward strand.
TGAAATCTTCCGGGCGAAGTGCTGAGAGGGCTGAATGCGGGAAAGTTGTTCGATATGAAGGTATAGTATTTGATACACAAGCAATGGGTTTCACCAGCGAAGAACTTGGGCGCATAACGGATTTGGCCACCGATTCTCAGTATGAAGCTTGGTTGGGACAAGGCTATGAAACTATTGATCCAAGTGAAGACGAGGAAACATAGCAAAACTGGTTGAATCGGGATAGAGAGAAAGAATGAGAAAAATGGGCCCCAAAATAACAAAAGGGAAGAGGAATGGCGTGCAGGGTCTGCGGGAGAAGAGAATGCATATTCCTGAAGGTGTATGAAATTGAATGATTTTGATATCGACCTAGAAAATTTAAAAGAAAGGCCGAAAAATGAAAGAATTTTGTGCACACATCATCGCGGCTGATAAAATTTAATGATTATTATATAGGTTAAATTGAACGTAGAAGCCACTATGAATTTGAGTTGGCATTTTCGGTACTGGCTTTCCGGCTATTAATGGGATGTCATTTTATTTATGCAATAATTTTATCAAAAAAATCAAAGCTCAATTTGGAAAATGCAAGGAGTACTGAAATCATAGGGTTTTCACTGAATAGGAAACATATAGAAGGCATGCAAAGAGCAGGGGCGACACAACAAAGGCAATACCTGTTAGAGCATGAACGTTCCATGAAATCAACCGCGTCCACTAGACTGAGAGAGGATGACACGGCATCACCACGACCTCCACTTTGCCAACAAAAGTTTCGGAACCCAATGGAAGCTCCAATGGTTGCAACAAGATTTGACCATATTGACAAATGCCCATAGAAGAATATTACGCCATAGGAGGAGATTCAATCCCAATTTGGGGGCATTTTTTCGGTTTTGCACCTCTATCTCTTTTTTCCTTACTTCTTCAATTTTTGTTCGTTTCACCTTTTTTCCTTTTTTCTTCTTTATACGTGAAAATATTTATTCACCACAATTGGTGCTATCTAATAAAAATCATACTTGCCTTTCAAAAAGGAGTTTCATTTATCTAGTAGTATTTCTTGATTCTTGAAGGAAGATTTTTGTGATGGGTTACTATTTTTTTTTAATTTTGTATAGCCCGCCTTGCTTGCTACGGGTAAAGGGTGGTGCCTGTTTGTAGAAAATAGGTGGTACGGGCCGGACAAACCCGCACGCCAAAAAAAGGGCGGTGAGCGGTAGCCCGTTTAGCCTGTTTAGTCAAATGAAACTCAAACACCCAATTTCAAGAATGAAACATATATTTGAAGAATAAACACAGTTTCATACACAAAAATCATCAAAATTGCAACTGGGATATAGCAGCAACTATAGGACTACCGAGAATTCAAGATTCTAACTGCTCAGTTTGGTCAGAATTCAAATCAATGTTTGATTCACAGATTCTTTTCATTTCACAGTCACACACTCATAATAAAATCAGGAATCAAAATGAAAAATCAGAAATCAATGTCTGGAGTGCTATAAATTATTGAATGCAACATTGCAGATATAACATTTATGTCAAATAGTGTTGCATAGTGATGAATAGTGTTAGCATTAATTGAATGTACGATTTGTCGAAAAAAATTGTGTATAAAATAAGAACATGAGAAGAGAAGTTGTGAAGAAGAAAAAAAGAGGCGGAGAGAAAGAAATTTCAGAAGAAAACTTGTCTTTATTTTTCATTGGCACGTATCAAATTCTTTATTTTGTTTACACAATTTATTTATTAGTTCATAACACATAAGATTTATTATAATAATTTGGTTTAAAAGAAAACTTGTAAAAACAAGAATGTAAAGAGATACGTTTTAATGCCGTTCACCGTCTTCTTAGATCCAACTAATCCATATTGAGCTCCAGAATCGGATGCCCCCATAGCTTATATTAATATTTACAAGATCACAAAAATATTACAAGATACAAGTCCATAACTCCAGATTTCATGCAATTAGATCTAATAGAAAATGCCTAAAATATATCTAGAAGAAGCCTAAAACGTGCAAAAATGTCACTTAAACAGCAACTACAACATCAATTGTAGATTTGAAAAATGGTGTTTAAACTGCACGGAAAGTATACGAAATCGTACATCTCGCACAGACGGAGCAATCTCACCGATTTTAAATCAACAAAAAGGGCTTTAATCGGTCGGAAAACCAGAAGTTTGCGTGTCATGAATCTCAAAATCGGAGAGAGAATGGGAGAGTTTTGAGAGACAGGGAGAGAAAGTGGAAGTAAAGTGACTCTTTTTTAATAAACCACTTTTATACCGTAGTTGTGAATGAATCCTGACTGTTGGATTATCTTAAATCAACGACTCAAAACCTGTTGAGAGTAAGTAACATTTTCAACTGTTGGGTCTATCTTTCAACGAACGGTTGGTTTTTCATCAATTTCACCGCTTAAAGTTGGCCGTTGGATCATATCAGACAATCGGACTGCTGTGACATTTCGAAGTCAGCTTCTCCGAGAAGCTTCTCTTAGGGTAGTTGGATCAGATCTCAAATGGACGGCTATGATAATTTCAAGTAGCTTCCAAGATAACTTTTCTTTTGCACCATTAGATCATCAAAACAAACGGACGAGCAAGATTAAATATCCTATTTAAGCGCCAGAAAATTAATTGCCACACAATTATTCAAGATGAACGATCAGTATTATTTAGGCGCCAACATGTAACAACCATATCACCAGAAAAATAAACGGTCAGGATTATAAAAGTAGTAATGATATTTCAAAAATTTCACAATAGTAAGGGTATTTCTATAGTTTCACATATAAGTGGGAACTTTTGGGTAATTTCTTAAGTCCAAATCGAAAATAAGGGTAAAACATTAAATTTACATAATTATTTAAGGATATTTTTTGTACATTACTCAACAATCTTCACCTTGAAAGTACTAAAAATTTCAAACATTTAGTGAATTAAAGTTTTCATACAATTTTAAAATCATTTTTAGTTTTGAGCTACGAGAACGACAGTCCCTCATAGCTCATATTAATATTCCTGCAAAAACAATGTTAGCAAATCCCAAGCAAGTTCAAGCATTTTTTAAACTTAGTTTGTGAAACTACTTTTGTTCCAAAATCTGCAGGATTTTTATCAGTAATAATTTTTTCAAGTTTAATCACATTTTCAACTAAAGTATCTCGAATAAAATGAATCTATATGTTTTGTTCTTTCATGAAAAATAAGATTCCTACTCAAATAGATTGCAGATTGACTATCACACAAAACAGACACACAACAATTTGAAATTTCAGTTTCACTAATTAAAACCATGAAACTATAGAGCCAATGTAGAAGCATCAGCTAAAGCTACATACTCAGCTTAAGTAATTGACAAAGCAAATACATGTTGAAGTTGAGATTTTCAACTAACACAATTTCCACAGAATAGAAAATAATAACTAGTTGTTGACTTTTTGGAGTCTAAGTTTCTAGCATAGTCACTGTCTACATAACCACAAATATTCAATGTAGTATTTCTCATTTTAAAACATAAACCTATATCAAACGTTCCAATCAAGTATCTTACAATCCATTTTAAAGCATTCCAATGTTCAAGTCACGAATTGGACATAAATATACTCAACAAAGAAACAACAAATGCAATATTTGGCCTAGTTTTGACCATTGCAAACATTAAAGAACCAAGCAAATTAGCATAAGTTATTCTTTCCATTTTTTCAGTTTCTGAAGGTATAGTTGGACTTTGATTTCTAGACAATTTAAAATGGGCAGCAATTGCCAAAGTAGCATATTTACGCTTATTAAACAAATATTTCTCGAATAACCTAGTCATATAGGAAGTTTGGTGCAATTTTAAAGTTCCTAATTCCTTATTTCTTGTCATTTTCATTCCTAGAATTTTTTCGGCTTCTCCTAAGTTTTTCATTTCAAAGCTTAGAACAACTTTTAACTTGTCTATTTCAGATTTTTCTTTACTTATTAACAACATATTATCAATCTACAACAATAAAAGCATAATAGAATTTTCAGAATGAATAATATACAAATAAGAATCATAATTACTTCTTTTAAATCCTAGATCTAACATAAAAGATTCAAAATCTTTTATACCATTGTCTATGGGCTTGTTTTAATCCATATAATGATTTTTTCAACAAACATACAAAATCATAATGTTGTGTATCAAGAAAACCAAGTGGTTGTTCCATAATTTTTTTTCTTCTAATTCTCCATTTAAAAATGCAGTTTTAACGTCAAATTATTCAATCTTAAGGTTAAAATAATCAGCATATGCAAGCATTATTCTGATTGTTTTGTACTTAAAAACGGGAGAAAAAAATTCTTTAATGTTTGCAATGGTTAACACTAGGTCAAATATTGCATTTAAACAACTTTGGATTAGTAGGTAGTGTTCCTTATTTTATTCTATACATCCATTTATATCCTATAGTTTTCTGATTTTTAGGTTTAGGAACTAAGATCCAAGTCTGATTTTTCTTAAGTGAATTCATTTAATCAAGTACAACAAGTTCCCAATTCTTTGAATTTTCACAAGCAATTGCAGCACTATAAGTTTCAGGTTCAAAAACACAAAGATGATCACCAACAGAGAAAGCATAATCAAGCAACTCAGCTAAGTTTACGTATCTAGCAGGTGACCTCCTATTTTTAATCCCTTTATTTTGGGCAACACTATCTGAGGTGGAGGGTTCAGATGTGCCTATTTCTGAAGGTTCCTGAATTTCTATAGGATCCTCAATTTGTGTAATTTGTTCAATTTGTTCATTTTCAGGTAGTGAAATTACCCTACTCAATTGATGCATCAGCATAAATAACAGGTAAACAAGTAAATTCACTTTCATTAAAAATTATATCCCTGCTAAATATGATTTTAACACAAGGTACACTTCTATCCCACATCTTATAGCCTTTTGTGCGATCTTGATAGCCAAGAAAGATACATTTTTGTGACCTTGGATCTAATTTATCAGATTTAGTTGAACAAAACTTACACACCCAAACACCCTTGAGTGGATCAGATTCTGATCTCTTTTGGACCAAACAAATTCTGAGTATTTAGAGTATAAGGCAAACGAGGGGCTCCTATTTATTAGATAGGTTGTCAAACCCAGTGCCTCCTCCCAAAATGGTTTTTTCAAACCAGAGGTAATAAGTAAACATCTAACTTTATCAAGTAAGATCCTATTCATTCGTTTTGTTACTCCATTTTGCTGAGGTGTACACTGTACATTTCTATGCCTAGTAATGCCACATTCAGAACATAAAGCATCAAAAGAAGAATTACAAAACTCCAAACCATTATCAGTTCTTAAGTACTTAATTTTGTTTTATCAATTTGATTTTCAACTAAAGTTTCCCATTCTTTAAACCTTAAAAAAGCTTCATCTTTTAATGTAAAAGAAGCACTCAAACCTTTTGGTTAAAATCATCAACTATTGACATGAAGTATATAGCACCACTATGAGTTAAAACAGATTCAGGATCCCATACATCAGCATGTAGGTATTTAAGAATATATTTTGAAAGATGTATTCTTTTACAAATTTGAACCTATGTTGTTTTCCAAAAACACACCCCTCACAAAAATTCAAATCAGTTATTGAATGTTTGCCTAATGCTCCTCCAGAATGCAGAATTTTTAGACCGTTCATGCTCATATGACCTAGCCTTAGATGCTATAATTTTGAGTTTTTAGATGCATTAACACAATCATCAACATGCTCTATAAATTTTCCATTTAAAAAATAAAGTCTATTTTTCCTAATAGCAGTTAAAACAATTTTTCATATTTGAGACAGTTAAAAACCTATTTTCACCATGAAAAGTACAACCAGATTCTTCTAAAACCCCTAAATATATTAAATTTCTTTTCAAATATGTATATATCTAACATTTGTTAGAGAAATACTGTTTTCACCTACTCGTAAATTTATTGTCTCATTTCCTTCAACAGAGCAAATGTTATGATTTCTCATATATACTACCTCTTTCTTTGAACCATCTAAGTTTTCAAACCAATTCTTGTGTGGGCACATATGAAAAGTACAACCTGAATCAAGTAGTCGCTCATCACACAAGGGACTATCATTCACAGGAAGTGACTCACACAGAGATGAAGACACATAAAGTACTTCACTAACATCTTCATCAATTTTAGGATTAGAAGTAGCAACATTTAATTCAGACTTTCTTTTCTCTTTCTGCTTAAGTTTAAGACAATAAGAAATAAAGTGACGTAGGTTCCTTACAATATTTATAATAAACTTCTTCATCCTCATTTAAATGTCAAGGTTGTACATTTTTACTGGTTAGTTTCTGATTATTTACAACTTTAGGGTTATCATTTTGATTTCCAGAATTATTGTTCTGAACTTTTGAATCAGGCTTCACATTAGCATACAATACACCTGAATTTTTCCTACTGTTTTTAATTTTTAATTCTCTAGAATTTAATCCTATCATTATAGTTTCAAGTTTAGGAACTGAATCTAAATACTGTAATGCATTCTTAACAACAAGAAATTCATCTGAAATAGAATTCAAAATAATCATTGCAAGACTTTCATCATCAAGATCATGATTTTCAAAGTTTGACTCAGTTTGAAAAAATCATCTTAATTACATCTATTGATCTTGAAGAGTCCATTTTAGAAACAAACAGAGAACCTTTCACTTTAAATAAACTAAGAGCAGATTTAGATGCATATAAAGAGTTCAATTTAGTCCACACATATTTTGGATTTTCATCGCAGTCAAGTTTCCTAAACACAGAATCAGATGAATTCAATTTAATCAAATTATAAGCTTCTTCTTTCACTTCTTGAATTTTCTTCCTAGATTCTTCAGACCAATCATTAGTATTTTTTTAAGTGCGTAGTACACTCTATTATGAGATAAAAGTGCTTTCATACGCCTAGACCAACTATTAAACTCCCTTTTTCGGTCAAATATTGACACCTCAACTCTAGTTGAAATTTTCTAGTTTTTAAAAATACAATTTCTAGAAAAATTGGTCATAAAATTTCACTCACAAACAGATCAGATTCAGAATGTAGGAGTTTGAAAAACAATGAGATTGTAACAATCTGATATTAAACTGATTCAACAGGTAGATTTATAGACTCAGACACTTCAAAAAATATTGAAGTTATCTAAGCCTTTCAACTTATCAAACAATCTCAGGATAATCACAAAGCATAAAAAGGCCGAAAAACCTTTTAAGGCACACAATAGTCCCTTTAAACTGCACACTTAAAGAAAGCTTTAAAGAAGCAACAGCAACGTTCCAAACTTATTTGGCGACAAGCTAAAGCGAGTAAAAAAGACCGAAATTAAAAAACACGGGGTCACCTATCCTAGCTCTCGCTAGGATGTTTGAGCAATGTTAACTCCTTGCTTAGATTTTGATGTAAAACTTTGAGTTCGCCCTCACAGCACCATTGTTGAGAATTTTTGGTCAGATTTTTGCATAATTCTCACAAGATTTATTAGAATAGTTTGGTTTAAAAGAAAACTTGTAAAAGCAAAAACATAAAGAGACACATTTTAATGTCAGTGGTTCGCCATCTCCTTAAATCTGGCTAATCCACGTTGAGCTCCGGGATTAAAAATATTATAAGATACAAGTCCACAAGATCACAAAAATATTATAAGATACAAGTCCACAAGTCCAGATCTCATGCAAATAGATCTAACAGAAAATGCAGGAATGCACAACATGTATTCATGAAAAATGAAAGCGATCTGAGCCTGACGACATATTTAGGTCGGGTGGAAGTGTCCTGTGAGAAGATTAAAACCAAGCAATTGAAACTATCTAAAATAAACATGTGTAGCTAATTCAAAATGTCCTGTAATTGAGTACAGGAAGTGTCCTATCACGCGCCGGCGCGTGAGGCGGATCTAGCGTGACCGTCACGCACCGCGCCGTGTCGGCGCGTTTAAAGCGCGTAACACGCTGCCGGATCTGACCAGCGCGTGTTTTACACGCGCCGCGTCGGATCGGCGCGTAAACCGGCGGATCGACGAGATTTCGTCGTTTTAAGCCGGATCCATCGCCTTGGCCGAGTAACCGCCGTCGTTGTCGTGCCGTATACCCATCAGATTTAATGTGGCGGCGGTGCGTGTGTGTCACGCGCCACCGGCCACTGCGCGTAGAAGCGCGTTCCGACTTCCCCACCGTCTCTCTTCGCCCAGATCTACAGATCTGGGCATGATCCGTCGTGTTACGAACTTCGGGGCGACGCGTGTTCGTCACGCGCCGCCGACCGAAGTCATAATGGCCGAGAATTGTCGCGTTCTCGACGGCCGAAAGAAAAAAAGAGGCGAAGAGGGCACGGGAGTTACCTCATTTGGGTGACATTTTCACGGCGGAGTAACAGGCGGCGCAACGGAGACGGCGACATCGGCAGAACGAACGGTGGCGGACGAAACGTCGCACGGCGAAGATAAGTGCGCGAGAAGCGCGGCCGTGGTAGCAGTCGTCAATATTTTTTACGCCGGAAAAGTTGGAGAGGTCGAGAGAATTTCTCTCGACCGATGAGAGTTTCAAATGAAACCTAACTCGAAAATTTATGCCTTTTATAGTATCTATTTGGGCTTTTAATATCCGAACGGGCCGAAATTGGGCCGCGTTATAAAAGCTATATTGGGCCGCGTTAGTTGAGCGGCCCATCTGTTTAAATAAAAAAACGTGTGGGCCCTTATTTTACGGAACTGGGCCGCAGTAATTGAGTGGCCCAGTCGACTTTTATTATAAAAAAAAATACAATTTTTTTTCCAATTGGGCTAAAATTTTTGTAATAAAAATGGCCCATTGTTTAAAGTTTAAAGCATCAATGGGCACATTTTTGGTTGGGCCATTTACAAACAAATTTGGCAAAGGCCCAAATGAAGTCAAGTCCTTAGAAAATAAATTGGGTTTTATTTTCTTTAAGGCTTTGGGCAAAGAATAATTTTTATTTGTTAAA
>JAOWBN010017423.1:0-10756 GCA_028565015.1 Pinguicula moranensis
AGCCAATACCCAAACAAGCGTGTGATGGTGCTCAATGACCAAGGGGGCTATGATACCGAAGAGGAAAGGAAGAAGAGGCTGAAGGCAATGTGGGAGATGAGTACGAGCAAGGGGATATTATTGGCAATCTATTGGTGTCACGAAGGGTCCTGAGCATACAAGCTAGGGAAAAAGATCAAAACCAACGGGAGAATCTATTTCATACAAAATGTCATGTTTGTGGGGAAGGTTTGCAGCGTGATAGTTGATGGAGGGAGTTGTACCAATGTGGCCAACACTTACATGGTCGAAAAAATTGGGCTAAACACCATCAAGCATCCGAGACCCTATAAGTTGCAATGGCTGAGTCAGTATGGAGAAATCAAGTTAACCAAGTAGGTTTGCTTAGCACCTCTCGTTCGTACTTCCTAAAGGTTTTCTCTCCGTATAGCGAAAACCATGAACAGTACCTCCGACCGTTCTCTATCTTCTTCTCTATTTCTGGTCTTCTTAGCCTGACTAGCTACTGTCTAGCTAGCCCACCCCGCTTCTCCTCTTTCCGGGGATGCTTTATGCACCCGGGAAAGTGCCCACACATTACGCACATCCCACAACTCACTTCCCATAAATAGTAAGCCCTGCCTTCACCGCCGACCAGCTCCCCTGCCTTCACCTTTATGGCCATCTTCTTGGTTATGCCTTCTCGTACCCTGGAAGGCACTCATATCCCATAACTCCTTTTCCATAAACTGTAAACCCTTGCCTCTGTTGTTGACAAGCTTCTCTGTTTCTTCTTTCCACCCAGACACCATGCTTCCCCCATGTCAGATACCAAGCCATCAGCTTTGATTGATGTGGCGTGCAGTAATCAAAGTAGGAAAAGCATCGATGGTACATCCTTTACGTGACTACAACTTTATTCCATCCTTCCCGCCTCTTTCACCAGAAAATCCAAGATCAACACATGAGAGACGTTGTCGAAGAATCACACCTGATTCACAGTTCCCTCAATCTCACGGCATTTGCTTGTATATATCAACTTTCCACGCAGTTGTGACATTGACCGTCTGCGAATTGTTCTAAAGAGGCAAGGAAATATCAAAAAGCTAAACATCGCTCGTAAACTAAACAACCGAGGTGTTCCATTTGGTTTTGTGGACTTTTCAAATGTCAATGATGTAGAGCTCATGTTATTCAAACTGAACAACACCTAGTTGGGAACGTATTGTCTCCCGGCTAACTAAACATGCTACATGAAGGCAAAGAAGAACCGGCATCAATAGGGCCCTTTAAAGAAAACACTTGTGAAGCCTCCAGTCACCCTACTAGGAGCCGTACTTTGTGCTGGTGAGTGTTCCAACTCTGCAGGTAAAAGCATCAATGTAGAGGTATTATCATTCAATACTAAGGTTGAACCTCACTCACCTAGGCCGTAGGTATGTGGGCTCTTTGCTTCCTAAGCATTGCTGCAAAGAATTACATTTAGCTCTGAAATCTGCGGGTTATCTGAATATCGAGGTTAGCCCGTTGGGGATGGTAAATTACTTCTCTGCAAATAGGAATCTCTGCATCTAGGTAACCTTCTACAAAATGACAGAGTATGGCTGTATAACTGGCTATCCGATATTGCTCCGTGGTCCCTGAGTGTCTCAGCGAAGAACAGAACCTGCTTGATCAAAATAGTTGGACTACCTCTCCAAGCATGGTCCCCTGGTATCTTAACACCATTAGGACAGAGTGTGGGTACTCTAATTTGCATTGAGGAGTGTACTCTAGCCAGGAAAAACTTAGAAGCAGCATATCTACTGATCCACGTCCCTCTATGTTCTAAAATAAAACTAAAATCACAGGTCTCAATAGATGATATTCTTCATTAGCTCTATAAAACGGAATCAGAGAAACTGGAGACTCAATGGGAGGCAACCTCATTATTATCCTCTGATTCTGATATCTCATCATCTATAGGCTACTCTGATGACAGATATGATAAGCAAGAGAGCAGACTTGATGTGGGTAAAGAGGCATCAACTTCTATTATGGATGTTCTTCCTGAAGTTATCATCTCTGGTATAGGTCAAGAACCAGAACAAGCTTGGGCTCCTAGATGTATAAGCTGGTGGACACCTCTGAAACAGGATACTGAAGCATTCATTTGTGATATTAGAGTGCAGACAGTGTGTTTAACCCCTACAACAACCACAAATACTGTTAATTCTACTGTTTCTGAAGCAAGTAAGCAGTAGCAGGCTATGGTAGTTACTCCCAGGTTGCTTGAAGAAAATGGCATAGCTGATGTCATAGTAGATTCTCCTAGCGTGGTTATCCCTGATACTTATGAAGATATAGTAGTAAACACACCGAGTAAACCTTGTATACTCGCAGATATAGATGCTCCACCATCACCTTCTGAATCAACTAAGGCAAACTCTTTGTTGTGTGCAACATCTGATATCATTGCCTGTGAAACTAATTGTATTCCTATGTTGCCATTTGGGGCTGAAGAATTCCCACTACTGGAACACCCCCTCAATAAGTATGGTCAGTAGATAAAATAATCCTAAGCCTCTAAGGATTAATTCTCAGAACTATAGGCCTAAAACAAGGAGTCAGACTAGGAAAGAACCTGATCCAGAAAGCGTGAGGAACCTTGCTACTTTGGATGAATGGTTAGGTCAAATTGTGGCTCAGTCTTCAGTCAGCCCACCTCTAACTAATCCATCACCTACTGATCATCTTCAATCGAGCATTAGAGAAGCTGACACCATTATTGCTATAGGTAACCAACTGGGTATCGATTATGGCACTTCCATAGAACAATTCCGGTGTCTTATACAAAATATGAACAATAACAATCAAGTCGAAACTAGTACTCGGGTCAACATGACACCTAGTTTCTCTACAAGGGAAAATACTGTTGTTCTATCATGAATATGATCTCTTATAATTTAAGGGGACTGGGGATACAAGGTAGGAAAAAATGTGGTGAGACAGTTAATTCTTAAAGAAAAGGTGGACTTCATCAGCATTCAAGAAACCAAACTGAGCACTATAGATAGAACTCTGTGTACATATTTATGGTATAATACTGAGTTTGACTGGTGTTATAAAAGAGTTGAAGGTCAGTCCTGGGGCCTGCTGTGCTTGTGGGATAACAAAAAGTTTATACAGATTGCTTTATTTGATGGAGAAAGCTTTCTAGGAGTCTCTGGTGTCTGGTTTGATGATGATATAGTCTCATATATGGTCAATGTCTATGGTCTAGGGTAGCTGAGCCTAAAAGAACTTCAATTACAGTCACTCACAAATACAATCCTGCCTAAGATGAATTATAAATTGTGCGTGATAGAAGATTTCAAGGCAGTCTTAAATCTGTCAGAAAGAAAAGGTTCAGCAAGATACATCTATGCTCTGGAGGTAGAAACTTTTAGACTGTTTATTCAAGGAGTGGGACTGCAGGATCTTCCAATGGGCCGCAAAAAATATACACGGTATCTAACCTTGAAGGCTATGAGCCGTCTAGATAGGTTATTAGTGAACAATTCCTGGTTAGGCTCTGATACATGGCTGCAGCTGGGACTAGACAAAGATGGGTCAGACCATTGTCCGGTATGTTTGTGCTCCAAAACCCAAAACTGGGCACCAAAGCCTTTCAATGTGTTGGACATTTGGATGGTGGATAAAGAATATAATGAGATGATTGAGAGAACTTGGCAGAGTATCTACATTGAAGGATTTGTAAGCTATCAACTTTGATGTTAAATTACTTAAGTATAGCATCAAATGTGGAACAACTCAACTACAAGAGACTTTCTCAATCTCTGAATGCTTTCAGGCACGCAGGTAGAGCTGTGCACCAGCCCAGAGTCGTATTCTAAATGTCATAGGTGAGCTATGTACCGTCCATAGGACAATAAGTTGATAGCTATGAACCATGACAAGCAATAAAATAATAGATTTGACTGATGGATTGATATGTTGACAGTAAAGACATCTACAGTCTTTGGTGAGCTATGTACCATCTGAGGATGATATGTTGACGGCGACGAACCTTGACAAGCAATAAAATAATGGGTACGGGTGACCTTCTCAGCAGAGGAGAATAGAGATCACTAATGTAGCTTAGTTTGGTGGTAGATAGACTGTAATCAGGGGCGGTCTGTGCTCTATTCGGTTGGATGCTTTTCTATATATATTTATTTTAATGAAATTTTGCTTACCAAAAAAAACAAAAACTACAAGAGAGTTATCAGTGGAACGAAAATTAATACTCTCAGGCATTAAAACTCTGGAGTTGAAATAAAAAAACAGAAACTTGGATATCAGTGATCAGCTGCTGCTTGACATTTTGCAACCCATACTAGAAGGAATTACATCACATCTTGGGAGTTTGTCCTTTCAGAAGTCTTGTATATCATGGCTATAGTAGGGTGCAAAAATTCAGCATATTTTCATAATAGCCTCCCAAAAAAAATTAATATGAATACTATCCGACAAATTTGGGATGGATCAGTCTGGTTAGAGGAGGTTGATCAAATAAAAGACTGTTTTTTTAACCACTTCAAGGATAGATTCTCTGAAAAACTGCAAATCAGGCCAAAATTTTGATTAAGGTTGAAGAGCTTGAATCTGCATACTAAATAGAGTCTGCAAGTCCCATTCACAGAATCTGAAATTTTGGAGGCTATAGCTGGTTGTGGCAGCTCCCAGAGTCCTGGACCGGATGGGCTCGATTTTTAGTTCATTAAACATTTCCTACACTTGCTGAAACCTGATATCTTTATACTGATGCATGAATTCTACAAAAACAGCAAACTAGTGAAGAGAAGCAACGCTGCTCAATTACTTTGCTAGCCAAAACATCTAATCCATTGCAAGTCAAGGATTTTAGACTAATCACTTTAATTGGAATGCCCAAGATCATAGCCAAAGTCTTGGCTAATAGGGTCTGCAAGGTTCTGCCTAGCCTGATAAGTAACAGCCAGACTGCTTTTATTAAGGGGAAAAGGCTCTTGGACAGTGTAGTTGTGGCCAATGAAGTTGTGGATGAGATGAGGAAACCAAAGAAGAATGTTGTTGTTTTTAAGGTTGATTTTGAAAATGCGTTTGATACACTAAAATGGTGCTACCTGCTGGATATTATGGCTAACATGAACTTCCCCTCCTGCTGGATCTAGTGGCTGAAAGGACTCATGGACTCATCTTCTGCCTCAGTCCTAGTAAATGGAAGCACTACTAAGGAATTCTTTCCACTTTTGGGGTATTAGACAAGGGGATCCACTCTCCCCCTTCTTGTTTCTCATGGCAGCTGAGGGCCTATCAACAATGGTTAACAAAGCAGCATAACTTAATCTATTTAAGGGCCTAAGCATTGGTAAAGAAAAGGTGATTGTAAACCCCTTTTTGTTTTTTGATGACACTATTCTTTTTAGGCAAGCTGACTAGAACTCCATCCAGGTATTAAAGACTATTCCAATGAATTTCCAGTTGGTGTCTGGACTTCGGATTAACTTCAGCAAGAGTCAGCTGATAGAATTAATGTTCAGCCACCAATTTTTGAAGAAATGGCAGCCTACTTAAAATGCCATCAACAACTACTCCTTTCAAATACTTAGGCCTCCCAATTGGTGCTCGAACAGACAGGATGCAGACTTGGAGGCCAGTATTGAGAAAATTTTACAACACTTTATCCTCATGGGAGTACAAACTTTTATCCTTTGGTGGCAAATTGACATTAATCAACTCTGTGCTCTCCTTGCTGCCCTCTCATTACTTCTCTTGTTTTAAAACCCCAAAATAAGTCATCCATCGAATGACAGCCACACAAACGAATTTTTTTGGGGGAAGTACTTTGGAAAAGAGAAGAATGAATTTGTTATCCTCAAAGAAAATAAGTCTACCACTTAGAAATGGAGGTTTAGGAGCTCGTTGTCTGCATCTTTCAATGAGGCTATTCTGTGAAAATGGGGTATACAAATCTTAAATGGAGAAAAAACACTTTTACCTGCATTTTAAGATCCAAGTATGGTATTCAAAATCAACTTTCCATTGCTGGCCGAAGGAAACTGGTGGCACACACTTCTCTTGATAGTAGGCTAGCAGTTTGACAAAGAGGAAGATCATACGCATCTGGATAGTTGATGCAACTTCAGAAAACACTAGCTAAAACTGGGCAAGGGAGACAACATCTGGCTATGGTCGGATAGATGGCTTGGGAATTCCACATTGGCAACAAGGTTCCCGAGGCTATTTAGAAAAGAGCAGCAAAAGGATATCTGCATTGCAGAGGCTGAATACTGGATAAATGGTATCTGGACATGGCAATGGAGATGGAGAAAGGCACTACTAATCTCTGAGAAGACTGATCTGGAAGATCTCCAAGGTGTTTCCGCAAGATATCATACCTCAACCGCATGAGAAGGACAAGTATAGATACACCACTAACTTGGAGAGAAAGTACACTGTCAAAGTGGCCTATCAAGCTATCACTTCAAATCTGCCATAGGTCTATTCTGAATCACACTTAACACAAACACATTTATATGGCATAGTTTTGCCCCAACGAGAATTTGTATATTTGCATGGAAACTAATTCAAAATGCAATACCTACTAAAGCTTTCACACAACAAAGAAATGTTATTCCATTGGTGCAGGAAAAACGCTGTCCATCATGTTTGATTGAAGAAGAGATAGTAGACTATTACTCAACACATGTAGCATTACGAAAGAATTATGGAGGAATTTCCAAACCTTGATAACCAACAATGACGCCACTGCAATGGCTGCTCGTGACTCATTATACACTCTTCAGATTCACTCTGATTCAATACCTCAAAGCTCAAACACATCAGCTTGAATTTCTCTATGGTTATCAATGATATGGACTATATAGGTTAATAGGAACCGATCACACTTCCATTCAATTATTCCTAATACATATCTTATGATGCATAATGTCCAGAGATCTACCTGGATGTGGCTGAAAGCAAAAGGAACTTCAAAACTCTTTCCATATTGTTTTTCCAATTGTCTTATCCTACAATTATCCTGCTTGGCTTTTACTGCTTAGGATAGGTGTTGTGCTATTTGATTATTTCCTGTGTTTCATCTTTATGCGATAATGAAATACTGTTGGTTGTAGCCATTAATTTATTCAGTGATAAAAGACTGAATATTTGGACAGAATTGCCTTGAGTTATAGACTGTGAAGGATGTCCTTTACTTCTTGCGGCATGTGTTGTTTCATTTGATTTTGCACTGTGATCATTATCCTGTTATAAGAAGTACTTTTGGTGGTAGCCATTGAATTATTCAGTGATCTAAGAGTTCCTACCATATTCATGATCTTTTTCTACTCACTGGTACAAACACACACACGGTGGAATCTTAAAGCAAAGAGGCCAATGGGCCACTTTCAGTACTCACTCCAATCTGGAAATTGCAAGTGAAGCAAAATCAACCCCTGGTGTTAACTATATGGTAGAATAGCTCCCTCCTTCCTCCTTCCCCTTCCCCTCCCTACCTCACCCTACCTTATTATGGCAGGAAACCTTGCTACTAAGCTTTTCAATATGGTACAAGTTTGGTGCAGGAGATTAAGACTATTATGATCACTGATTTAATGTTCTGAGAGCCATTACTATCCAAGTGGGAGGCCTGATGCTCAATAAGACAACCTGGCAGAGCTGTAATGTAGTATGTTACTCTTTGACGGCCTGTAGGATGGGAAATGAAAAGGCAAATGTATACAGTGCAACGCATTAAAAATTTTCTGTTGTGCATGAAGCTAAGTGACTGTGGAACCATTAAATCTGTTTGTGCTGCTGGTGTAAATGAAACCACCAAAACTGTTCGTTGAGGCCTCTGCATGATACCAGATGTCTATCACCAAATACATGGATGCTACAATGTGATCACAAGGAGAATCTTGGACTTGCTAGGGATGGAGGAGGGGTGGGGTTCATGAAAGTGAACTATTATATCCCTGTCCAACCGGATATGCCTTCTATTCATTACAGGGATAGCTCGCCATACATGAAGAAACTATGTACCAATATTCCTACAAAAAAGGAATATTGATAAGTTGACAGCCATGATATCGTGTCCGGTGAAGAGCGGATGATAGCAATGAACTAGATGCAGAGATGCTTTGTGTTCTTTTACGAAGCTAGGGCAGCCATATACCAGATTACCCTAAGTTTTATTAGAGGGCACGATAGAAGGACATGATATATAGTTCATGATCAAGAAATCAACCAGTGACTTGACTTGGATAGGTTTACCCATGTGTATGGTCAGGATAGTCTATGTTTTGTAATTATTTTACTATCTTATTTTGTTCTGCGTTCATTTTGATGCACACTGGTGTAAATAACTTATATTATATATGAAATTTGGCTTATAAAAAAAAGGTAACCAAGTAGGTGCTATTACCTTTGTCTATTGGGAGATATGAGGATCAAGTGCTTTGCGACGTAATCTCCATGGATGTTTGTCATGTGCTCCTATGAAGGACATGTCAATTTGATGTGAAGGATACCCATGATTGCCACTCAAACAAATACTTCTTTGTACAACACGGTAAAACCATTACTTTAGTACCTTTGTCTCCTAAAAAGCAGCTAGAGGATCAATTGAAGTTGCAAAAGAGTAAGGATCCCGATAGTGAAAAGAAAAGTGAGCAAAAGAAAGAGGGGGATACTAGTGAGAAAAGAGTTTGTGGAAAAGTGAGGAAAAGAAAGAAGGGGAGAGGAAAAACAATCGAGAGTAAAGATAAGAGAGCATGATAAGATTCAAGTGTGAGATAAAAGAGGACATAGTTGCCCATGACACATTTATGGTACTTTGCTACAAAGAAGTCCGTCATACTGGCCTTAGTATTAGCACCTTGCCGAGCACCCTTCAATCTGTTTTGCAGAAGTTCGATGATGTGTTCCCCGAGGAAATACCAAAAGGATTACCATCGATCAGAGGCATATATCATCAAATCTACCTTGTACATGGAGCGACACTCCCAAACAAGCCTGCCTCCAGTCCTTAGGATACCGAAGAGATCCAGCAACAAGTGGAGGAACTCATGGCCAAGGGACAAGTACGGGAGAGCCTCACCCTATGTGTCGTGCCTACACTATTGGCACCCAAGAAGGATGGCACTTGGAGGATGTGTACGGACTGTCGTGCCATCAACAACATCATGATAAAATACCGTCATCTCATCCATAGGCTAAATGATATGTTAGATGAACTTCACGGAGCATGTTTATTTTTGAAAATTGATCTAAAAAATGGATACCATCAGATTAGGATGAAGGAAGGAGATGAGTGGAAGGCTGTCTTCAAGATCAAATATGGTCTCTATGAATGGCTAGTCATGACATTCAGCTTGTCCAATGCACCTATTACTGTTATGAGACACATTAAACCATGTCTTATGTGCATTCTTAGGGAAATTTGTAGTTGTTTATTTTGATGACATTTTGATCTATAGTAATACACTACATTAACACATTGCACACGTGACGGAGGTTCTTATTATTTTGAGAAGTGAGAAACTATATGCTAATTTTAAGAAGTGAACCTTTTGCACGAATCAAGTTGTGTTTCTTGGCCTCACTGTAGGTGTTCATGTCATGAGGTGAATGAAGAGAAGATTCGAGCCATCAAGGAAAGGTCAACCCCTAGCACCATAGGACATGCGTGGAGCTTCCATGGATTGGTAGTTCTATTGGCGGTTCATGAAGAATTTTAGTACCATTGCTTCACCGCTCATGGTGGTCATAAGGAAGAACCAAACGTTTAAATGGGGTAAGAAACAAGAGGTTGCATTTGAGCTCCTCAAGGAAAGGTTAAGTAATACTCCCTTACTTTCCCTTCCTGATTTCAATAAAATGTTTGAGTCGGGATTGGTAATGTTCTTTTAGGATGGGCGACCTATTGCGTACTTTAGTGAGAAGTTGAGCGGGGCCACCCTCAACTATTCTACCTACGCTAAGGAGCTTTATGCATTGGTAAAACCATTGGAGAATTGGCAACATAACCTTTGGCCGAGGGAGTTTGTGATCCACACGAACCACGAGTCTCTTAATCATTTGAAAGGGCAACACAACCTCAATAGGAGATATGCCAAGTGGATGGAATTCATTAAGACATTCTCCTTCATCATTAAATACAAGAAAAGTAAGAAGAATGTGGTAGCCGATGCCCTTTCTCGTAGGTACACCCTAATCTCCATACTTGATGTAAAAATGCTAGGGTTTGAACTGTTAAGAATTGTATTCCCAAGACCCTGACTTCCAAAGTACTTACCTTTCTTGTGAACAAACTGCCTTTAATAAGTTTTATAAGCATGAGGGCTATCTGTAAGGAAAAACAAACTTTGCATGACTAAGTGTTTTTTGAAGGAATTGATCTTTAGGGAGTGTTTTACAATCGCATTTTTATTGGCCATGCATGAAATGAGATGTGGAGAAAATGTGTGAAAGGTGCATAACACGCAAACAAGCTAAGTCCAAATTCAAACCTCACAGTTTGTATACTCCACGACCAATTCTTAGTGAGCCTTGGACGGATCTATCTATGGATTTCGTACTTGTTTATCCATTGTCTAAGGGTGGCCAAGATTCCATCTTTGTTGTGGTTGACAGGTTTTCAAAAATAGCACATTTCATTGCATGTCACAAGACGGATGATGCATTTCATGTAGGAAATCTATTTTTTAGGGATATTTTTAGGTTGCATGGCATGCCAAGAACCATTGTTTCAGATCGAGATGCTAAATTT
>JAOWBN010017434.1:0-22436 GCA_028565015.1 Pinguicula moranensis
TGGTTCCATATGATCTTATGTACCATTGAATGAATGGATCCACCTATCACAGATCAACTCCTCCCTCCCACTTATTTATAAACGAGTCTCTCAGTCAAGGCAGGCTCCTAAAATAGTGTGCATATTGAGAGATCTTCTTAAAATGAGTTGGGGGTGTGGCATCACAAGTCAGTAGTGTCATGTGTGAAGTGCTTCAAATTTCTCGAATGTCTGTCAGCAGGATAACAAGTTAGGCCTTATGTGGAGTTGATGGACTGAGATGACAATTTAAGATATACTCGTGTTCAAGGGAGTTTAGTGGGTGTTTTATATGACAAATATTGTATTATAGGATGTGAAAATGTGGCGCACAAACATATGATGGTGTGAGGTATCAGTGGGTGTAGAGTTCAGATAAAAAATCAGCCTATGACTCAGGTAGTTTCAACTGCTTAACCAGACAGAGACAAAAGGCTTACTTTGAGTGTGGTCTGGTTAGCAGAGAACAAATGAGATTTGTCATGGGGCTGAGTACGCGACAGAGCTCTGATATTGGTGCAACAGTTCCTGCAAAAAGCAACGTTCATCAAACAATTAAATGCAAAAGAAATCAAATAACATGACTGAATGTAAATGAGTTTCAGAATTTAAAACAATGGGTTGCCTCCCATCCAGCGTTGGTTTAAATGTCTCAGATGGACTTGTTGATCTTCAATCTTCATAGATGGGGTCCTAAAGCATCAGAACCACTTCTTTGTCCTCGGGTAGAATGCCTCTGTACTGCTTCAACTAATGGCCATTGACCTTGAAGGCCTTAATTGGATTTGTTTCAAAGATGCTGATTGCCCTATGAGGAGACGTTTAAGCTACTATGTATGGACCTCTCCGTCTTGATTGCAACTATCCTGGAAACAGTTTAAGCTTGTACCGGTAGAGCAAGACTTGATCTCCCACAGCAAAATCCTTTCTGGCTATCAACTGGTCATGAATGGCCTTTGTCATTTCTTTGTATATGGCTGAATTGTCATATGAATCCAACCTCAGCTATGCTAGTTCTTGCAGCTGCAACTTCCTGTTTTCTCCTGCTTTCTCAGTGCTCATGTTGAGGGCTTCACTGCCCAATAGGCTTGATGTTCTAACTGCAATGGAAGATGACAATTTTTTTTCTTCCAAAAACTAACCTGTAAGGTGACATGCCTATAGGTGTCTTCTAGGCTGTTCTATACGCCCAAAGTGCATCTGGCAGCCTCATGCTCCAGTCCTTCTTGCTGGGGTTCACTGTCTTCTCCAGGATGGTCTTAATCTCCCTGTTGGTGACTTCAGCCTGGCCATTGGTTGAGGATGGTAAGAGGTTGAAACCTAGTGGCCTACTCCATATTTCTTAAGTAGTGAGGCCACTGTTCTTTTTCAAAAATGAGTACCTCTATCGCTCAGCAAGTGCTTAGGTATGCCAAACCTCCAATAGATTTGATTCCCGAGAAAATTAACTACAACTTTGGATTCATTAGTCTGGGTGGCCAGTGCCTCCACCCACTTAGAAACATAATCAACAACTAGGAGAATGTACAAGTTTCCATTTGAACATGGAAAATGTCCCACAAAATCAATGCCCCACAAAATCAATGCCCCAAACATAAAACATTTCACATAAAAGAATAGTTGTTTATGGCATTTCAGTTCTCCTAGAAATATTACCCGTTCTTTGGCACTTATCACAAGTTTTCACATAAGCATATGCATTTCTAAAATGTGAGTCCAGTAGAAGCCTGAGTCTAAGATTTTTCTAGTTGTTCTGTTGGAGCAAAAATAGCCTCCACATGCTAAATCATGAAAAAATGTAAGTACTGAAGAGATTCAGAGTCACTGAAAACACCTGCAGATGATAGAGTCTTCAAAATGTTTCCACAAATAAGGATCATCCCAAACTTAGGACTTTTATAAAAAAAAATTGTCTGTTCTTTTGATTCTTTGTGAAATGAGGAGGAAACTCACCTGTTACTAGAAAATTCACAATATTTGCATACCAAGACTGAGTTGCAGTCATGGAGAAGAGTTGCTCATATGGAAAAAGACCAATAACTGGCGGCTGTGAGATAACAGACTCGGCAACAGGAGTGATCCTACTCAGATAATCAGCAACCAAGTTTTCTGCTCCCTTTTTGTCCTTGATCTCTATGTCAAACTCACTCATTAATAAGATCCACCTGATGAGCCTTGGCTTTGAATCTTTCTTTGCCAGCAAGTACCTGATAGCTACATGATCAGAAATAAACAACCTTAATAGCAAGTAAATAGGATCTGAATTTTTCGAGTGCAAATACTATGGCTAGCATTTCTTTCTCAGTTGTTGTGTAGTTTTTTTGAGTCTCATTCAGAGTCATGGATGCATAATAGATGACATGATTGGCTCTTCCTGACTTCTGTCCAAGCACAACACCAACTGCAAAGTCACTTGCATCACACATGATCTCAAAGGGGATCTTCCAGTCAGGTGCTCTCATGATTGGTGCTGCTATAAGATCATACTTCAGTTCTTCGAACGCCTTCTTACATGAGGTATTGAACTCAAAACTCACTTATTTCTGCAGTAGTTTACACAATGGGGTTGCTATTTTTGAAAAACCTTGGATGAAACGCCTGTAAAGCCCTGCTTGTCCTAAGAAAGATCTCAGTTCTTTTAGATTAGTAGAATAAGGTAAAGACTTGATCACTTCCACCTTAGCCTGATCCACCTCAATGCCTTTAGCAAAGACTACATGGCCTAAAACTATTCCCTGTTCTACCATGAAATGGCATTTCTCATCATTCAAAACAAGGTTAGTCTCAATGTATCTTTTTAACACTAAGGACAGGTGATTCAAACATGGGTCAAAATCATTACCATACACTGTAAAATCATCCATGAAGACTTCAAAAGTGTTCAACATGCTCAGAAAAATACTTATCATGCATCTCTGAAAGGTGGCTGGAGCATTGCATAAACCAAAAGGCATTCTCCTATATGCAAAGGTGCCAAAGGGGCAAGTGAAGGTGGTCTTCTCTGGATCATCTGGATGAAGGCCACCAGAAAATATCCTGAATAGCCATCCAGAAAGCAATAGTAAATCTTGTTAGAGAGTCTTTCAAGAATCTAATCAATAAAAGGTAAAGGAAAATGATCCTTTATGGTCACAAGATTCAGTCTCCTGTAATCTATGTACACTCTCCAGCATGTTTGCTTCCTGGTTGGCACAAACTCTCCTTCCTTGTTCCCAACCACTGTGATTCCTCCTTTCTTTGGCACAACCTGAGTAGGACTAACCCATTGGCTATCGGAAATAGGGTAGATCATTCAAACTTGATAGAGTTTCAGCACTTCATTCTTCACAACTTCCATCATGGGAGGATTGAGCCTTCTTTGTGGTTGCTTGACCACTGCTGCTCCTTCCTCTAGGTAAATTATGTGCTGGTAGATGGCTGACTGATGCCCTTGATGTCTGCTATGGTCCGGCCAATGGTTTCTTGATTTCCTTTCAAGACAAAAATTAGCTTCTCCTTCTGCAACTCGGTTAGCTTATTAGAGATGATTACTGGCAGTGTTTCATTTGCTCCTAAACATTCATACCTAAGGTGTTCTGGCAATGTCTTTAACTCTACTTCTGGAGTGGTAAGAACAGAAGGGATGAGATTTTCTGAGGGGAGCTCCAACGGAAGAGCTTTCCTTCCAAAACAGAAGCAGGAAGCTGCTCCAGATGAGCCACTTGTTCCTGCAAGTAAGCTGATAGAGTACTGAAAAAATCTTGGCAGAAAAATAATTTTTTTAGTACAATTTTTAAAGGGTTTGCATATTCCAGTTTCATAGTTTCATCAGTGCATAATTCAGCACTTCATAGTCTTCTGGTGGAGATCTCATTGCTTCATTGATGTTGAACTCCACCTTCTCTCCATCAAACTCCAATGTCAAGGAACCTGTGGAAACATCCATCCTGGTTCTTGCTATTTTGAGGAAAGGCCTGCCCAGCAACACGAGTACCGAGGTCTTGTATACCTCCATGCCCAAAACATAAAAGTCAGCAGGAAAAATTAATGAATCAACCATGACAAGCACATCTTCAACTAAACCTGTAGGGAATGCAGTGGATCTGTCTGCTAGCTGAATAACCACTCTGGTTTCTTGCAATGGCCCTAAGCCCAATACATCTTAAAGTGCAACAAACATGACATTGATTGAAGCTCCTAAGTCTAGCATGGCTCTAGCAATTTTTACCTCTCCTATGGTGCAAGGTATTGTGAACATACCTGGATCAGCACACTTTTTGGGTAGCTGCTGCTGAACAACAACAGAAACTTGCTCATTCATTCTGATCTTTTTCTCACCCTTCAGCTTTTGCCTCCTTTTGATGGTGCAGAGTTCCTTCAAGAATTTAGCATAACGAGGTACAACTTTAATCAAGTTAAGCATAGGAATATTTACCTTACACTTGCTGAAAGTTTCAAACAATTCACTTCTCTTTATTGCTCAAGTATTTCAATGCTTTAGGAAAATGGGTTGGTCCTCTTTGTGTGTTGAATGGTTCTTTGTCCTTCCAGCTGATATTCTTTTCAGTTTTATCAGAAACTTCTGCTCCTGCATCAGTTTCATCAGTTTCCTTCTAGGCAATCATTTCATGTTTTGCTGGCAGTGGCTATTTTGGCAGGTTCAGGGAGAACAAGTCCCCTTCTCAGAGTCATGGCCTTGGCTTGAGCCTTGGGGTTGATCTCTGATTTAGAAGGAAGCTTCCCTGATTCACGAGCCTACAGTTTATTCATTGAATCTGCAAGCTGGCTCACTTGCTTCTCCTGGTTGATATGCTGGATCTTGCATCCATCTGTGCCTCAGATTACCTTCCTGCATCATGATGAGCTCCTGCATCATTTCTTCCATGGATCTTTGTCTTAGTGGCATTCTGAAGTGCTGTGAATTCTGAATGTTACTGGTATTTTCATAGCTCAGGTTACGATGAGGTCTGAAAATTTCCATAGGAGTTCCCATATCCATGCCTCTGATTTCTCTCCGAAATCCCATGGAGCAAAATTCAAATCTTGATTCCTCTTGCAGTGTGGGGCACTAATCAGTATGATGATATGTTCAATCAGTCTCCTTACTGCTGCTTCCACAGCCTTAACTTTCCTCAACACTAGACTGTCTCCAACATCTGCTACATTCAGTTTCTTTGTTGCCACCCTCATGTTATCATGTCTAGAACTCTCAGCCAATTCCTCTGGATGCTGTCAGCTTCATCAGCAGTTTTATTCAGCAAGCTCCATCCAGATGCAGCATTTACCCGGTGCCTATCTGTGACAGAAAGTCCATTATAAAAGTTAAGTGTCAAATATTGTAGACTAAATGCATGGTAAGGACAGCTAGCTACTAGGCGATTAAATCTATCCCTGTATTCATAAAGAGACTCTTCAAAAAGTTGCTCAGCATTGTTGATCTCCATTTTCAGTTGTATTGTTTGGTAGCAGGGTAATACTTCTCCACAAATAGTTTCTTCAGTTGCATCCAAGTGGTGATGGTGTTCGGATGGAGGTAGTAGAACCATTCTTTTGCATTGCCTTTTAAGGAAAATGGGAAGGCTCTCAACTTGATGACATCTTCAGTCACTCCTCTTGGCTGCATACTTGTGCAAATGGCATGAAATTCAGACAGATGCCTTATAGGATCTTCTCCAGCTAGGCCATTGAAGGAAGGCGGCTGATGGATCAATCCAGATTTGAGTTCAAACGTTGTTCCAACAGGAGGTTCTGGGTATTGCACTGCTGTCTCCTGCTTATTGTAGTCAGGACCAATCAATTCCTTCAGTGTTTGCTGGTTAGGACGTGCCATATCTGGTTCAACAGCAACAACTTCTTCTGCAAGGTCAGAACTCAAACCTGTTGCACTTCCTACTGAAACTTGTTGCTTTTGTGCTATTACCTGTCTCTTCCTCCTGTGAAACAACCTCTTTGGCTTGTTATCAAAGGAAAGGTTATCAGTAGGTGGCTAGTTGTGCATAAGATAACCAACCACAAGAAAAAATCAATAAAACAATAGCTTTATCAAAACAGAAATTAGAAAATCAGGAACAAAGAACACACTTGCCTTTATCCATCAACGCCGCCAACTTGGTGGCTTATTTTCTTCAGTGCCGCAGCTGAAAAACTAGCTCAAGGTTATCTTGAATCATACTACACAAGCTAAGGGGTATCCAGTGGAGAACACAAGGTTGAATCCACAGAAAAAGGAGATGTATTTTGCACTGCCTTTGTTCTGATTTGTTGCTGTCAAAAACATAAAAACGGTAGGGAAATTTGTTGCAAATAATTACTGAAATTATAACCAACAAATCAAATATTAAATATCAAAGGATTAACCTACTTCTGCTGACCTTTAGTCCGTGAGGAGTAGCCTTGGAAGCAAGAGGATCATAGGTGCATATTTTGACAATTTATGGTACTTAATGTATTTGACAACCATTGCTTTCCACTTGTAATCCTGACTTCCTAACCGGCTTATCAGCCTTCTAACTCAATTATTAGAGCAACATTAAGATCATAAAATCTCATTAAGAGTGTGAATCTAAGAGGTCCAACCGAATACTTCTTCCTCTACACTTTAGTTTTATATCACCTTAACTAAGAAATGGACTAACCGCCTCATTTGATGGTTAAAGCTGCTATCCTATATGGTTTTAGTGAACTACCAAAACCCCTAAATCCTTACTAGCTATTGGTTCAATTCTTATTTTATTATATGGCCAATCCAAGTCAACAAGAAATGAAACATGCATGTGTATCTAAAAACATAAAACTAATACCATTTGTCTTGTTTTTGTCTCAGCACCTCATCAATCCCTCCAAACACCCTTAGAACATGCAGATCAGCAGAATAGTGATAGATTTATCCAAGCATAATTGGGAAAAACAACAAGGTTTTAGCAAGAATAGCCATGGCAAGACAATCTGCTAAACCTTGGTGCAAATTTTCTGGAACTTTTATTTCTAAAGTTTGAATGGAAAGTACAATGTTTTTTGTCCATAGCTCAACCTTTTTTCTACACTTGTCACCCATCTATTTTATACACAGAAAACTACTCAAAATAGATGAGATAAGAAAGGTAAAAGATCCCTTGGAAGTAGGGATTTCCTGGACAATGGATAGGGAAGCTGTTCCAATCTTTTTGACTGAATTTTGCTCCAAATTTTCCTTGGACATGGCATATATGTCTCTGTATGTAAGTTGTATAGCAGCACATGCAAGGAAACTTTTGAAGACTTATAGAGAAAATCGTGATCTTCATCAAACTAGCAAAATAGTCAAAACAGATTTTTTTTTGCTCTGCAAGCTGATCGAGTTCATCACTTCCAGAATTTTTTCTGAGCTTATGGTCTGGTGAAATAAATGCATAAGAGTTCCAGTGTGTACCTCAGATGCATGAGAACATTCGGTTTCAAATGGATCATGCTATATCACTCTGATGCACTTCTGGTAGTTTCTGAAAAATGCTTCACAATCAGTTTGGTTCTGCTGCTCGTTTTCCTATTTTTTGGCAGAATGGATTTCTGCTTTCTTGTTTGCAGCTTCTGGTTTTTGTCATTTAGAAACAGATGTTGATTCCTTGGATGATAATGAACCTGAACTTGAGCAGCAGTAGGATGAAATCAGCAAGATTTTAGACTTTTGAAACACAATGGAGTAGAAGCACTAGAATGAACAGTATTTGAAGGTTGCACTTGATCTCCTTCATGAGATTTCTAATAGTCTTATTGTAGCAGCCTTGAATAGCAGGTAATGTGGTGTTTTTAGCTGAATCCACAGATCACAAAAGGCTGCAAAGATTAAGGCTTAAACACTGCAAATTGTTAGAAGGGTAGCAGCAATTCTTGCATTGTTTTTTTTGGTAAGCCAAATTTCATTAATGAAAAGTGTATGTACACATTCTTTCAAAGTTGAAAGAATCAAAAAGAAAACGAGAAATAAAATACAAGCGAAGCTCTTAAATCCTCCTTTAGAGAATGAGATAATACAAGGGTTGCAGTGATCAAGGAGGCCATCAGCTATGCAGGCTACCACGAGATGGCTACAAAAGTCTTTACAGTGTCAGAAAACCCAGCTCGGCCTTCCTATCGTGTACATCTTAATCAAGAGATTGTAGTTCCAATGAGTGATGTCTTAATGGAGGCTACAGTGATCTACTGATTGTCAGCTACCCGGGCAACTATACGAATACAGCAGCAGGTGTCTTTACTGAAGTAGTTGACATTGCTCAGTCTGTCAACCTTATAGCATCGAAGCCATTTGAGTGCTTACCCTTGTATCACTCGTACAAATCACTTCATCAGATAGGATTGAAAGCTCCTCCATCTACATTTTTGGTCCCAGATGAGAGATTTAAACTGGGGTCGATCTCCTTTAAAATTGGCACCATATCTCTGGCCAGCTGAATAAATTCCACCCTATATCCGAGATGTAACTGAGAGATATTCTTGATTTGGTTCGAAGATGTAATAATGATTTGTTGGCTAATTTGTTGCCACCAATTCCTTACCCGCAACCTGTACCAAGATGAAGAGGGAAAAGAATAAGACAGCCCCAATAAACAATACCTTTAGCCTCATGATCCTGTTTGAAGCATTGTCCTTGCTTGTAGCCCGCAAAACCATTTGGTATTAAAGACATCCCAATTGGTGCCTAACCCGTACCGCAGTGAAGATAAATGTAGTGAGATGTGTTCTAGCTAGTAGCTAGTAATGGGAGCACAGGGAGAGGATGCCCCCTTGTAGGCCAATATCTTCACTTGT
This sequence comes from Pinguicula moranensis, assembly GCA_028565015.1. Lineage (NCBI taxonomy): Eukaryota > Viridiplantae > Streptophyta > Magnoliopsida > Lamiales > Lentibulariaceae > Pinguicula > Pinguicula moranensis. Next base: position 8,782 of record JAOWBN010017434.1, read on the forward strand.
TAAATGGTTCCCAACTGTGTTTTCACATCAGCACGACTTCTACTATCCAAAAATGGATTCCACCGATCACTGGCTAGGAATAGGGCTTCGGTCTACACCTCAATGTCACTGACATCCCAGTATTCAGAGTTGTCTCATCCCCCAACGCTTACTCCACGCTGGTTTCTGTGTGCTGGTTATGAGTGCATTATCAAATGGCAGATCCACCTAACATAGGAAAGAAAATAGAGAAGCAAGTGCAGAATAGGTAGCTGCAAACCATCAGCAACCACAATAGACGCCAACATTGAAGAGGTCATTTGTACAGGAAGAAAAGACTACACAAAGCAACATCAACATCGACAAGGTAATTTCAAGTAGCACACCCTCCATTCGCTGTTATACATCAATAGCATTTAGTAATGATAACATCATATGCCTAGGATGCATGAAGGAAGATTTAACAGCCAATCTGAGAAAGAATAGGGATAGTGAGGTACTTTAGATTTTGTCCATTCCCAGGTCAATTTCTGCACAGTCTGCAGCACTGTTCCAGCCTCAGCCTCCAGATCCTTCCCTTGAAAATGCATGTTATTCCTCCTTTTCCATAGTAGCCAAGTTGTAGCTTGCCATATGGATGTCCAAATTTCATTGTTAAGATTCCTTGCCTTCAATTCGTTGAAGGATCCAATGTCAGTGACTTTTCTTATTGCTTCTGTTTCCTTTACTTGCAGCCATAGTAGTACCTGTCTCTAAACCTGCAGAGACTTAATACAATCAAAGAACAGGTGCTTAATGGTTTCTGCATGTGCTGAGCAGAGTGTGCAAGTATCATTGGAGCTAGGTTGGATGATGTGTCTTTGAAGGAGTACTTGCTTAACTGGGATGGCTTCTTGGATCAATTTCCAATTGAAGAACATGATCGTTTTTGGAGTGAATCTATTCTAGATACACTTGAGACTATCAGCTTCTTGGTTGGTGAAAGGAGTGGTTGATAGTTCAATGATCTGTCTATATCCCTGCTAGACCATGTAGTTGCCTTCAGCACTGCCCTGAAAAGTATACTTATCCCCGATTAATGGGTCAGGGGCCACAGTTCCCAGGTTCACCAATAGCTCGCTCAAGTCTAATAGTTCAGCTGGTCTTATTAGATTTATCCTCCATTGCCAATTCCAATGCCAAGTATTATCATGCCACTGCCCCTTCTAGGCTACTGAGATCCCTTTATCAGCTGAAAGCATATAGAGTCTAGGGAATTTTGATGAGAAACATATGTCTCCTTGCCAAGTGTCACTCCAGAATTTTATGTGTGTCCCATTACCTAGCTGTAATATGATCATATTTGTCATCCAGGTGGTGCACATGATTTTGTTAATTTCCTTCCACCATTTGGATTCATAAGTTGTATTACCTTTGTGCCTACTGAAATGTTGGACACTTGGCACTGTCAACTCCCTGAAATTGCCTATTGTTAGATTCCTCTCTCTGCCATATTTTGACCTTAATATTTCGAGGGCTAGTGACTTCTCACCATTGAGGATTCTGGTCCCCACTTAGCTAACATGGCTTCATTGTGATGCCTAAGGTTTTTAATTCCAAGCCCCCCAAGTTCCAGCGGTGTTGTAACTTTTTCCCAGGCCACCCAACTAACTTTCTTCTGTTCTGCGGATCTGTCCCAAAGGAAGTCTCTCTGCATCTTTGAGAGTTCATGTACCACTGTCGAAGGTGCTTTTCAATATCCAAAATAATGAGTAGGAAGGGATGTGAGCACTGAATTGAGTAGGACTAATTTCCCTCCTGCAGATATATACTTAGCCTTCCAGTTTTTCAGAACCCTCTGAAACTTGTCCACTATTGGCTGCTATCAGAAAGAAAAACACAAGAAACTCCCTTCGGAAGTGTTACTCTTGGACGAGAGCTCGTCTCTTCGTCTCCAATTCTCCTTACACAAACATGGTCCAAGAGTGAATAATGATGTGACTCTTTGTCAAAAGAATACTTTATGTCATGAAGGTAGCTTTCATCGGAATGGTCAGCCTACAATGTTTTGAGAAATTAGGGTTTTGCACTTTCCCGCCAACGTGTACTTGTGGTAACCAGACTGGGATTGTGACTGATGAATTTGGGGTCACGACCTTAAGTTTGGACCATTTATCCCTCATTTCGTGGTTCGTGATCAATTTTATCAAATCCTAGCAAAACAACAAATAGACATAAAATGCACATTAATCCCTAAAAGATAAGTAGGTTTAAAGCATAATTATCATCATTAAGTTGGTTCAAAACCAAATTATCATGTCCATAATGAAGTTATGCAATAGAGAACACGCTAGCATTATTCTTGCCTTTTTCCTACTAGTGTAAAAATTAGGACAACAACATCACAAACTAGAATGCCAAGTGCTCTCTCTAGGATATTTCTTGCCAAGGCGTGCCTCATATGGAATATCTCTTGCGAGTTTTGTTGCCTCCTGTATCCGGGGCCCCATTACTTCAAGTGATATCTAGTGGATTTGTATGGTGTGAGGAATCCAATGCAGTTCATGTACCCTCTATCACACAAGTAGTAACAACCTGCCTTAATCACACTTAAAGTACAACTTAGTTTAAGGTCTCACTTTCTATAATCAGAATAAAAGCAGTTTACATACCCTGGGGTACCTTGAGGCATGTGGTCCGACTCAAAGCATCCCTTAAAACCCGTGATGTGGATGTCCAAGCTCACAAGCACATTTTTGATCCCTTGAAGGACATGGGATGACCAATGACGCGTGCAAGAACCTGAAGGATGAACAAAGCACTGGCCATGTCGATCAACATGCTAGAAGATGGAGCCAAACTAGAAGCTTTCGCACCATGGATCAACTTGTTGCAAACTCTGGAGGAGAACTCGAGTGAGGGACGTGGCCCTGAGAAAGGGGGCGGGCATGAAACCTCATCCAAGCAGGCCCTAGCAGCCATATGGACAATGCAAGCCCTAACCCTAGATGGCCATGCAAACCCTATTTTTGCATGCAAATGGAAAGATGGCCATGCAAGCTTGGAAAAGTTGCAATTCCAAGATGAAAACTCGACGGGAGGAACAAGTGCATGTCCAAGAGGGGGCCCTTGTCCCCCAAATGTAATTTGTCTTGTAAATGAAGCTTGAGTGAAAAGTCATTCTGATAAGTATGTTCATTTATTATTATTATTTTTAGGGAATTTTAATTGCTAATTCTTATCTAGTTTAAAATTTTAGATAAGATAGAGTTTTAGTTTGTTTTTGAGTTTCAATAAATCTAAGAATTAAAATCCTAGTCCAAGGTTATTTCTTTGCCTACAAAAGGTTTGTAATTTTTTCCATTGAGAGTTAGTTGGTGCTTGATTTTTATTTTATGAACTTGAGAGAAAACTCTTTGTTCTTTAATCTCTAATCTGAAGATAACTAGGTTGCATGCACCTTAGAATTTATGTATAAGTTGATCCTTTGATTTCGTGTTAATCATTGAGTAGATCTCCTATTAGGTGTTCAATTGAATATTTGTTTTCATTTTCTAACATAATCGTGAGATAGGGGTTAATAAAGCATGTTTTGTTAGGTTCTTAAGTCGTAACACAATTTCTCTATATTTTGTTTCTTTTCCATCCACGTTTGCTAGTGTCCTTGTACACAACCACTTATCAGTTCTTGTTTTTGAATTCTAATTGTTGTACAAGAATTTAATTCTCGAATCCATGTTATCTACTTATGTACGTAGAATTGTAACACCATATACATCCACCATTGAACCTTCCCAACCAGCGAGCATGTACAAAGATTTTCCATTAGTGTCGCAAACTCCAAGCACATTGGTACCAATGTACCTTTTTTTGTCCTGTACCGAGGCTAGTGTTTCGCAAGTGCATGGATTGGTATGTATGTCCATCCAGAGCACCTAAACATCTCTTACACATGAAGGCAAGGATATGTTAGCACTCATTCAGTTGTAAGCAGTGTGAAATTGAACAGGGGCATTGTGGTTACTTGGAAACAACTTAATCGTCTGTCACTGCACCGTGTCCACGGGCTTTGGGGCAACTAAGAATCTATCCTTCAGTTTGATCACAATGCCTATCACCTCACAGAAGACCGCATTTATTGTTGGCCGCTTCTCTATAAATTCGTAAGTGTCCTATTCTTTTGGTGGTGTGCTAAAGTATGGAGGAAAATTGTAGCTATAAGTTGGTATAAACCAAACTTATCACCACCCTCAACTCTCAAGACCCTACAAAGCTCAGTGAAAGCTATCTTGTGCATCCTGAGACTTTGGAAGCAATCTCAGTTGTTCCCTTGGGTTAGTCTTTCCAGAAATGTCATTTCAGATATCTTATCAAGAATCAAGTACTTAGGTGGGGCATTGCGCTTACGTTTTTGTTGTACTTTCTCATACTACTCTTCCCTCACCAATCCGAATAGGACCAAGACAACAATCCTCTACATATTGAAGAAGACAAGTAATTGTTTAAGGTGCATGAGTTCAAGGACTACTAGGTGTAACACAGCATACATTACATTAACTCACAACTACGTTAGATTATGAAACAGCATACCGAAACACATAACATATAAACTAAAATTGTAATACATCATATATTTTTAGTTTATATAACAGAAAACCTAAACATGAGAAAAACAAATAGACAACACATTCAATAAACCTTGAAACCTCAACAGTAACCAACACTGAAATACCAAATTTTGACACAAATCAGCGCATAATCGAACTGTGGTGCACTTTACTCGAACATAACTGTAAACAACTTCAGAATTGTGTAAACATACCTCAAGACAAAAATGTAGCCGAACCCAATTGTATGCAAGCTCATCAACCTTTTAAATAACAAAACGCTAGCGGTACAACCCTCAGGAAAATCTTCTACAAAACCCTTAGATTTAACAAATATGCCACCAAAAAAATGCATTCGCACGACTGACCGTGTACTAGGACACTAATCTAAAAGAAATTTTACCATTTTGGTTGAGATAAGCGTCTGAATGCAGTTGCTAAGCAGTGGAAGTTCAGTTAAGTCTTCTGCAAAACCCTCATATCTAACAAATATGCTAACAAAAAAATGTATTCACACCACTGATGGTGTACTACGACACAACTCTAAAAGAAATTTTACCCTTTCCATTGACATAATCATCTGACTGCAGTTGTTGAGCCGTGGAAATCCAAATCCTCGCAAATACATCATTGAACGAAGGAACACGACCTTCGGCTAAGAACCTGCAAGAAGGAATTCAGGTGCTAAAATCGTCAATAACACATTATCGATGGAAGACGTAAGAATGAAGACGAGTTCGTAAATGCGAGAGGAGAAGTTGAAGCGGTGGACGGGAGTTGTAAAGAGAAGTGCAAAAATAGAAACGGAATAATGATATATAAGGGATGGCATTTGGTTGTAAATAATGACGAAATTGAGGTTAATAAAGAAGGGGGATAATCTGATTACTCGGCCCATTTTCACTCTAGACATCAATGTTTTGATTGGGAATCGGGTGTTATTCAGCTACAGTACCGGGTTGCATGATTGTAATCCTGTGACCCAAAAAACAAATGAGGTACCAAACACCATATGTGTGGATATAGCACTAGTATTCAGTCAGTTATCACATGTTTAACTCGCTACCAAACTAACCCTTGGTTTTCTTTGAATTATTATTGGGCAATTGGTCTTCTTGAATACCAAAGAGATTATGAGACTTTTAAATCTACATATTTATGCTACTACCTAATGGGCTAGGGCTAACAATAGAAGTATGGGCCTAATTAGTAATAGGCCCAATATTTTGTCCGAATCCAACAAATCGAATACCAAAATTGGGCCTTTCTGTTCAACTAAAATTTGTTTTTCTGGGCTACAGATTTAAGATGCACAAGGAAAGGGCAGAATTGTGCATGGGCGGGCCTGGGCTTCAGCCTGGGGTCAATTTTGGCCTAAGACTATTCCACCCTTGGGCCTTGCCGCCTTGGATATCGGATTAATCATTAAGCAAGACCACTTTCTAATGGTGAAGAGTCGAATACTGAACTGAAGTCTGAAGACTCGAATCTCGAATCGAACAATGTCTAATCAGAATTTGCCCTCCGTGCTCCGTACTCCCTTTTGGTTGTGTAAGAGAAAAGTCATGTAAGGAGAAACTGGTCTGTGCGGTTGTGGCTGCAAGCGGAACGTAGACGACTCTTCTAGTGTTTGTTGAATGGTTGCAACCAGTATTTGGCGGAGTTGCTGGAGGAGAGGCAAAAACTTGCACCATTCATACAAGTGCTTCCCGTTTGTAGCCGTGTACTGGATCAAGGTTAGCCTCTAGGATCAAATTTTGGATCTGGTTTAATGTTTCAAGCATTCCATTATTGCTTCCTGTTCTGCTAGTTTCGTTCATAGTTTTGACATGTGTTTGTACAGACTTTTTCCCTTGTTTTGTGTGCGAATTGGGTTGAAGTGTAGACTAGTGTTTCCTATCACTCCTATTTATCTTATTTGGTGACTATTGAAGGTTTCTTCAATGAAGGACTAATAATGATGCTTTTAAGTCCATCCGAGCTGTGAATTACAAGCGTATTTTGATTCACAAATATGCTTTAGCATGTATAAAGCCGGGTTCTTATTGTTGATGTTTAGTTTTTGGTGGTGAGCATTGATTAATTTATCAAACTAACAATTGATGCATGCTTCCATTTTTCATGTGTAAAAGTGCAGTTGAATCATTCCACAATGATATGATGCTATGAGCCTAAGCAACCTTACTTTCACATGATGGAGCAGTGCTTCATCTTTCTTAATCCTTTCCCCATAGTTTAGGTTCAACTACTAGATTACTTATATGCATGTGATGCTAAATGGTTATCTCAAGTTGTGAATTTTATATGGTTATATGGTTATCTGCCGAATTCAAGTATCGTCATTGGTGATAGAGGAATAAGATTATGTGCTTGCCTGACTGAACCACAAGGATAATTTTAGAGTACATTCAAAAATTACAAAGCAAGAAGACCTTCCGAAGAGGTCTTACTAGAACTACAGATCTAACTCAATCTTGTAAACCTTTTCTTAATTGACCTTGCTGATATTTATAAAACTGATACAATCAGATGCACTTTGATCACCTACACTGTTTGAATAAACCACAATCAGCATCAAGGATCCACTTCCTTTTTGGAATATGGCAGTTGGATTTTCATTCAAATTGCATTTCAGAAAACAATGAAAGTTCTTTAAAACATACAAAAATGGTTTTTCCTCCATTTTGGATATCTGAGAAGAAACTGTATTGCAACATACATTTCATGATGCCAAGTAGCAGTAACTCGAAGTGGGGTATTCTTAATGACATCTTCAGCTTCCACCATAGCCGTTGGTTTTTATGAGATATAATGCTATCCTTTGAACGACTGATAGCGATCAGCCTCATTAGATATTTTAATGCTTACTCTGGAAAAAGATCTGCCCCGTTTGCCGAATACAAGCTAGTTTTCCTCTTTCCTAACATTACTATGTAGGTTGATTTTTTTATCATTGTGCTAAAGATAACAGAGTATTTCTTCTGATCCCATTTTTTTTTGTTCCCTATGTAGTTGTTTCTCCATTATGCATGTTCTTATACTTGTTATTGTTTATCCGGACAAAAGCAGTAACTATTATATCATTTTCATTTACTAACGTCTTAATCTAAAAATGATCATTGTTAATTGACAGAAATAATGAGAGTTTCTGGAAGAATCTCAAACCATGGATTCAGCATCTATGACAGACTACAGCTTGGTAGTCCTAACCCCTTGTCTTCTTTAGATGTGATTGGGGCTAATGCTGGAGGAAATGCCTTGAACAGCTGGAACTGGAACGGCTGGAACAGCTTTCAATCCGAGGTGAGTTCAGATGTTGTAGCCTACAGAATATTACTTTCTTGATTTACAGGCCATGTCGGAGTTAATTTTCGCATTATCCAGTTTCTTTATCTTACTGCCTGCCGTTAAGGTACATGACCTTTTATTTTTTCTTTCTGCAACAGAGTTTAAATAGTCCACAGGGCATGAATGTTGACTGGAAACCACTTGGGAGTCCAAGTTCGTTTCCAGTGAAAAGAATAATGCGGTTGGACATACCCGTTGATTTATATCCCAGTGTAAGTCTTTCTGCAAAAGCTCTTTTGTTTTGACTTTAAAACAAGTGCCACAACAGTCTTGTAGTTTGATTTTTTTGTAACTGAGGCTTTGCTGATGGATTCTCAATCAACAGTTCAATTTTGTGGGACGACTTCTAGGTCCTAGAGGCAATTCTCTCAAGCGCGTCGAAGCTTCCACTGGTTGTCGTGTCTTTATAAGGGGAAGAGGTTCAATTAAGGATGCTGACAAGGTAAACATTCCCAGAATTTTTTCATAAACAATTTAAGATTTTTAAGGTAACCCCTGAAAAAGAGCTATGGTTATCGATCTCAATCTATATCCCTTAAATGTAAGGAGGAGAGCTTGAGGGGGAAATCGGGCTACGAACATCTGAACGAGCCATTGCATATTCTGATTGAGGCAGAAGCTTCACAAGTACCTGCCAGTATAGTTGATGCCCGGCTGAAACAAGCAAAGGAGATTATCGAGGAATTGCTCAAGCCTGTGGTATGTTCTCATTCCAACCACTAAATATTTGAAACCTTGATATTCCCCAACCATCACAAAACACTATGCCATGCCTAAGAGCTGTGAACTTGTGAAACTCATTTCATCCATGAAAAAGAATGAGCAATGTGTAAAACAAGTAAAAATTACTGCTCTATCTGCTCCGAAATGCAGCTTTTTTGAGCTTGCGAATCAAGGAGATTTGAGATAAAGATCAGAACTTGTTCTGTTTCTGGAACTTCTCAGTGTAAACCGTCTTTAGAGAATGGCACACAGGCTTCATTCAACTGCAAAACATGCAAACACTACACAAGTCTAGTCCATGAAGACTTAACTTCTTATCACTTGAAATGCAGGACGAATCGCAAGACATTTACAAAAGAGAACAGCTTAGAGAACTAGCAATGCTTAGAAACGTGGGTGAAGAGAGCCCCCAACCCAGGGGAAGCCTATCTCCCTTCAGTACCAGTGGAATAAAACGTTCCAAAACCAGCTGGTAATGAATGAAACAAGGCTGGTTTTTTTCTACTTATAAATGAAGTTGTAAACAGTAAGGCCTTGTAGTAGTCCTGTTTTTGCCTTGCACAATTGCTTGTCTTATAAAATCTGTTGCTAGGTTAGGAGTGTACAATGATTAATTATTGGATTGATTTATTATGTAACTAATTTTGGGGGGGTTGATTTTTTCTTTTTCTTTTTTGATGGTAGAACTGTATTACGAAACATTGTGGAGAAGTTCCTAGATTTAATATGTTTTTCGAGTGTATTTTGAACCTTCCTCGCGTTCATGATTGGTGATGACTGATGGCATCGAAAATGATATAGCGCACGAAAAAGTGACGCACGAAACGCATGAATGAGAACGAAATGATTATTTCGCCATCGTTCGTGCGTTTCGTGCGATGTATCATTCCTGCTGATGGCCCAATGACCCTTGTGAGGTGCACTATTAGCTACCTTGACTGGTTTGAAAAGGATTCGAATATTCGAGTAAGCATACCTATCAAGATTTGAAAATGATTAATCATACCCAAGCTGGTAAGCTAGTGGACAATGTTGACTGACAAATCATGTCTTGAGTTCTATTTTTTATTGGGTGTAAATAATTTTGTGGGTTCACACCCCGTGTACCAAGTCCGTGTAGCTTTGCACGGAATGGATTTTTTTTTTGGGTAAGTTGCACGGAATGGATCCATGAATTAGTTGGATCCACAAATTAGTTTGACAAGTTAGAGGTATGCAACGGTCTGGGTTATCGTCGTTGTGGGTCAACATGGCCCGGGCTATTCATCAATTATGTCGGACGACTTCGTAGGTGTTGACCGTATGTGTGTTTGTAAGTTATTGTGCTTATATCGAAGTAGTTTTTTAAAAGGCTTTTTAAAAAAAAGAGCTTTTATGAATAAGTTGAAAAGTGTTTACAAAATATGTTTTACTACAGAAAAAGTCATAAATACAGTGTTTGCACATTATTATTTCTAAACGTGTTTTTTTCAATTATAATTGGGAAATGACAAAGTTATCCTTAAATTAAGAATATTTTGAAATATTAAATTATTTATGAGAGTAAGAATGTCAAAATTTTAAAATTTTAAATAATTATAAAATTGTCACCGCCAAAGTACTTTAGAAGCTATCTCAGAGATACTTCTGATTTTTGGACTTTTTTTGTTACTTATTCACCGCCAAAAGTCAGAAGTCAATTGATAAAAACCAAAATTACAAACACATCAAATAGACTTTTCCACCACCAAAAATTAAAAAGTCATTTACCGTCGAACTTGCAAACACCTTAGGGGCTAACCTCAATGATAACTTTGACTCACACCGATCACTGAATTCTACCAGAGGACCGAGGTGGGGCAATCTGTCACCCATGCCCACAACAATATGTATAAAAACTAAATATCAAAACTAAAAAAATATTTTTTATGTATTAAAAATAATAAAATAATAATATAAATGATGGTGTGAGCGGGGTGGAGCAACCTCATTTGAGGCCAGTCATGAGATAGATTTTTCTACCCTGTGCTAGAGTGAGACGGGGCTTTGGAGGATGAGACTTAGGGGTATTTTGTGCAGTCTTCTTATTTTTATAATTGGCTTATAAGAATTTTCTTTAAAAAAATGAGGAATTATTTTTTGAAAAAATGTGTTTATAAGCCAATTATCAAAAAAATATAGGCTGCATAAAATATGGGTTTAGTACGAGGCAGCAAAGCCAACCTTGCCGCGCCCCATTGTTTATCCTATGTTGCACGATCAGCCGGCACGATCCTTGTTAATTATTTTTAATTACTTTTTATTTTTTAAATTCTTAATTTAATATTAAATTTGTAAAATAAATATTACGAATGTGTTAAATAGCCCAACGCAGTGCTAATATTTGAGGACCCGGCATAGCCGGGTTTCCATGCGGTGTCGACCCGGCTTGTTTCAGACTGTGTTGGCCGACCCAGCCTAATGTAAATTGTCGAACAGGCCCGTTAAAAAGCCCAATGTCTCATCCGTCTGCGGCCTGTGGGCCGTGAAAAAATGAATGAATAAATTTTAAAATGAAAATTAAATAATTAACAAATAATAATAAATATTTTTTTCACTTCCCTCTTTGCTCATCGGAGTAATTTTACAACCCTAGTTCGTGGTGCGAATTCGATCGATCGAGAGAGAGATATGGGGAAGCAGCCGGTGAAGTTGAAGGCGGTGGTCTACGCCTTATCGCCGTTCCAGCAAAAGGTGATGCCTGGTCTATGGAAGGATTTGCCTGGGAAGATTTCACACAAGATCTCTGAGAATTGGCTCAGCGCTACACTCTTGCTGACACCCCTTGTTGGGACCTATTCGTAAGTATATCTTTTAGATTCATTCTGTTTGCTGATCGGGTATTTGTTGGATCGTGCTGATTTTATGTAATTTGCGGGGAGAAATTGCATCAGCGATTATGATTTTCTAGCTTCCGTGGATTGTTTTGACAATTTTTTTCGTTGGAAGAGTGATATATATTCGCGAATTGATGCTTGATTTTGAGGTCGGATCGGTATTATAGTTGTTATCCTGGGGATTGTTGTTATGAGGTGATTGATAGAGTAAGGTGGGGAATATTCTTGGTAATAGATAGTGGCTCAGTCGTTGTAACTAAGTTTTACTGTTTTAGGCCTGTGGAAAGTCCCTGTTATTAAACATTTCTCTTTGTAGTGGATGGCAATCAAGCAGTGATTGTTTGATTATAAATTACTTTGCTTTGGATAGTCTGTTCTTGCAATTATGGTTACATGAATAACCTCTATAGAATAGAATTGCCTCAATAGTCTGTTATTGCAATTCTGGATTGCTTTGCTTTGAATATTTTGTTGAAATGAAGTCACAGGGGTTATATGGGCATGCACTCTTCATCAATTTAGTAATGATTCCTTTTTAGGAAGCGTGTGGTGTGTGGTACAGGGTACAATTATCAGCTGATAGACGTCAGATTAACCTCTGCCTTTGTGTCTCCCCTTTCAAATTTACATTTACATGCCGAAGTTGATAGGGTACTCGCCATGTTGTTTAATCCGTGTCAAGATTGATTAATTACTGCTATTGGATCATTGGTGATTGTTTCTTACCAAGTCCTTATCCAGAGCTGCTGTCTATGGTTCTCCCCTGGCCAATAATCAGTTGTCAATGGGCTGATTTCTTGCAAACTAGATAGTTGCTCTATCATTTTTTAATTCAATGGAAGGGCCACCATTCCATATCCTTTCCCAAAAAGGAAATTTGAACACTTCTCGTCAGAATCATGATTTGTATTACAAGACACACCTTCAGTGTATTTCTTACTAAAGATACTCTGAAACCTTTTTATTCCATAGCCTTTTCTCTTTAGTAGTGGTATTTGCTGCAGCTCACCTACATAAGGTAATACCCTTCCGTTGTTACACGTGAATGCAGGTATGTTCAGTGGTATCTGGAGAAGGAGAAGATGGAACACCGATACTGAAATTTCCAAGCCCCACAAAAGTTGAAGGTACTTTGATGATCCTAGGTTCAAAGTCAATAAGATTGTCCCTTTTTTGTTGTTGAAGAGTCAAGAGTCCCGACCAGTGGTGGAATCCATGGTTTTCAGTATCACTTCCTTTATACTATGTATTGAAATGATTTGATAAGTTTGAGTTTGTTGGAGACTCACTTCATTTCTACATTGACTTCCATTTTACATTTTAGCAACACGACCTCTAGTTATGTAGAACTACTCAACTGGTCCTAATTTGCTGCTAAGTTATTTGAGAAAATGATGTTTAATGCTACAATGGGTAGGATGGAATTTTGGAACTAGAATAGGTTAATGAAAAGATTGAAGATCCAAAGTCCCAAATAGAAATTCGAAATTCCTAAATTTTTAAATTTTAAATTTGCCTAAAATTAAAATTCGAGCCAGTAATAAATCATTGTCGTTCCTGTACCAAATTTTTTTCGATAAAATTATTCCCATTCGCGTATTTTTGGGACTTTTGAATTCAAAAATTCCGAATGACTACCCGAACACAAACATCCCAAGTAAAGAGCATTGCGTTTCAAAGGTTAATGGCCTTTTAACTGCATATCTACTACTCTAGTAATGGTTGTATTCTATAATTATTGTCTAAAACAGAAGTTACAATACAAATATTAGAAAACGTGATGGCATTTTGCTACAATGGAGCAACAGCTCGTTGAAAATGAAATTTCAAGATTAAACAGAAGTGCTGCTATAAGTTCAACACGATAAGTACTTTTATCATCATCAATCACACACTGTTTAGAAATCAAAGCATTGAGAGTCTCCTTGGCAGGCCAGAGGAGAAAACCACAGATTCTGTAGCCACCAAAAGACAGCATCAGTAAGTACACTAAGCAGGAGTCACCGCAGCATCAATAAACGCTCTTCCCGGTTTGCGGTTAGCCAGTGGTCCATGACAGCCAAGGAGCTGCAAACAAGAAAAAACTGAATCATGTACAAGAACTGCGTAGTTGGATAGAAACAAAGGGTAACTCATGATGTTAAAAGTACCTTGGCATTGACAC
>JAOWBN010017435.1:0-10756 GCA_028565015.1 Pinguicula moranensis
ACCCCTCCTACCCTACTGCTCATAATTGTTTTTCATTATTGTAGTCTTTTATTTCAAAGTGTTGTACTCTACTCATCTGCAGAATATCATTATGAGACCTATTTTTTTTTCCAGCCCACCTAAATTATATTTATTCAATTATTGTAATTATCTTTTTTCCCTTAATTTTTAGATAACTATAATCAAACTATATAAATTTATTCTAATCTTACTTGTCGTGCAAGCATGATCATGTCTTCACTTCATTTGTCTCCTTTGTGCGTGGACGAAAATGGTTTTGTTTATGTGCAGCCAAGAATTGAACTGTCTTTTTTTCCAACTCTATTATATCCAAAGGGACGTTGTCACGTTGAGTCCCACACAGAACCATGCTTTTATAATGGCGAATTCACTTGTTAGGAAGACAATGGTGTTGGAAGATTACTCCAGGATGGTCCAGGGTGTACTCAAGGCGTGAGGTAACAGAACTTTTCATTAGAGACACTTTAATAAGTTACTACTACTTTGTGTTACAACCTTTCAGTATGAAAATGTTTTAATCGGCGAGAACCCTTTAACAAAATGAAATGTGAACTACTACATAAAACCACACATTATTATTTAAATATTTGATGTCCTTTGTATCTTTTCATGTGGGACATGAGCATGCCCCTGTTGATACTTGTATTGGAGGTTTGTACCTCACAATCAACATTTTCATACTCACAAGTCTATATTTCACATGGTCGGCTAGTACAGTTGTGAGTCTCAGAGGCCTTTGATTCGTTACTTTGGGGCGGTAAAGTTTCAACCTGGGCTCTGATACCATCTACTATCTTAAAACCATAGTTCTGAGTTATTCGATTGTAATTTATATTTTTATTTAAACCCTTATATTTGTCCTTATGTTATCCGTGTGGGACAACACCCCTAAATCTCTCGCGGGGTGCTGGATAGCCTATTCCCCTACTGGTGAGCAAGTGCGGAGGCAGGAGGATAGGGGCCATAGTCCCATAATATTTAAAAAAAAATTATACATGTAATTTTTTTTTTTATTTTCTAAAATATTATAATTATATTTATTTTGGACTAATACATAAATCTTGTATAAATCAGTTGATAGATTGTCAGCTTTTCTAAACTTGTTGTCACACCGCCAGGGTTCTATTCTCGTGGACGTTCTTTCAATTCATTTATGAAAAATGAAAAACAACAAATTGCGAAACCAATGGGATTTGAACCGTGGGCGTTGCATTGTATTCAAATTCCACAATACTAACTACTATAACATAGAACATTAATAGAATATTATCAATTCTAAAAGACCTTTATTTTTATATTTATTCTGGATAATTTTTTAATATATATATTTTTTATAATTCTTCAATATAATTATTTTTTTACTGGATTGTTGGTCAACCACATTTAAAACTTCTGAATTTCTTTCAATGGTAAATAAGCTGGTTATTGGTGCAAAATTGTGTTTGTCTCTATATCAAATGATAACTTCGAAACATGCATACCCCATTGTAAGGGTATAAAATTTTAATTAATACTGATATTAAAATAATCTAAAAAAGAAAAAATAAGAAATTTTTTATAAGTACAAAATAGACATTAAATATAATTCTTACTTATCTTCCATTTGAGTTAATGACATTTTTGTATCAATATCCTAATGTCAAGGGGTATTTTTTTTGAAAATTATCTGTTGGAGACAATGATCATTATAATTGTTGTATAAAATATATTCATAAAAATGTTGAAATACTTTTTTATAAAAATATTATCTAAAATATCGATAATATTAATCCTACATTTTTTAAGAGTTAATTTGCCTTATTTTGACTCTTCTAGTTTTAATCGCAATATATGAACGTACATATTAAATCGGATCATATTCAACCTGACTTAACTTACTCTCCTTAAACAAACAAAATTGGGCACTTCCACTTAATTTTTTGGGTCCACTCTTTAATGAGAACTGATATAAAGCAAGAAATCTTGCGCAATAATTTTATAAGAATGGTAAACCCCGCATGTTTAATATCAAATGAACGATTAAGATTGATATTTAACCCGTGAGAATTTGTGTTAAACATACGGGACCATCATTCTCGTTAAATTCTTGTCAAGATTTCTTGCGCTATATCATTTCTCGTAATTTTATAGTTCTGCCCTCATTTAATTTCGCGATACCACGCCTACTGGTGATGAGACAACTGGTAGTGTTTCTCCCTCTGTCGGGCGTGATTTTACTTTTACCAATGGTGGGGTAGACCGGGGGAGTTTTTTTTTTCTTTGGTCTTTTTTTTTTCGATTGAGTTGAGATGGCTGAAATTGAAGCTGTTGCGAGCGTAGGGGGAAGTGTAGGCCTGGACTCTGGCGATGGCACGAGTAGAAAGGGGTAAGGAATTGTGCAAGAATCAGATTCTAATAGTGATACAGTAGGATGGTTCAAGGTTGAGAGAAAAGATGAGCAGAAAGGGGTAGATCTGAAAATAACAAAGCTAGATGTTACGCCTTCGTAGAGAAACCCTTTGCCTGATAGCGTCCGTCGGCTTAGAGAAGAGTCAGTGCCTCTCTATTTCATGAACCACCCGTCGACTTGTTTAGAAAAGGATATGCGTGGATTTTTCTGCATACGGGAAACTCGTAGAGGTATTCAATCCAGGGAAAGTGGACCCTGGCGACGGATTTGTTCACTGGATCTGATGCACATAAGCTTGGTGACAAACTTAGGGGTGTTTTGCGCAGACCTCTTATGCTTATAATTGGATTATAAGAACTTTTTTTGAAAAAATGTATAGTTAGTTTTTGAAAAAAGTTGCTTATAATTGAATTATAATTTTAAGAAGGCTGCGCAAAACAGGTACTCTAGAAGGGAGCTCTGGTGTGAATCTCCTGTACCAGATTTGGCCCAGATTATCAGTAAATGAGGCAAACATTGCGGTGATCCCTACCCCAATTCGTGTAGACGAGAAGGTGTTGGAAAATATTACTAATTTTGTGATAGTAAAAATAATAAAATAAAATAACAATACAAGATTTATATGATTCGATCTGAAAATCTACGTCCATTAGAAAAGAGGAGAATTAATTCAGTAAGAAACAACATTTTTGTTATACAACAGAGACAGAAAATAATTAGGAGACAGAGAAAACTTCTCAAATAACACAGACACAGAGAGCCATATTCAAAGTCTCACATTTCTCTATTTTTCTCTCACCTAGTCTCTCTCCCCTTTCTGCCTATTTCTCAACCCTAATAGTTAAAAGATCTTCTATTTATAGCCATGTACTATTAGAATTATTATAAAAAATATTAATTTAAGTCAAACACCGGGAATTTATTTTTAGGCAAAATTCATGACAATCACCTTGTTGACTATTCTCTCGTATCACGGACAAACTTAATTTTCTTCTCCAAGCACCGCTTAGAGTTAGATCCATGGTGTGCACCAATCATGCTCATATTTAACTTACCAAACATAAGAGAGATTCATCGGCATACCCATGTGACCAACACGTTTCACAACCCCGATCACACAAAAACTCTTTGTGTTTACTCAAAATATGATTATGGTCCCAAAGCAAAAGAATATTTTTCATAAAGAGAATATTCCTTCAATTTTTTCACACCACTTTCACTCATGCAACTAGAGTGAATTATCAATCTTGGAACACTAGTTGACACTCCCGAACCACCACTAACAAGCTAACACAAATTCTCAAGTTACCACAGTGCATAAGCTTCCATGAGCCTTCCCTAGCTCTAAACCTTCCAAACCTTCACGACTTCTCAACTACCATGGTTTCAAGCTACTTGAACTTTTATCCTAAGCTTTAACTGGCTTTTTCTCTAACTTCAATTTTTCAGTTCCTCAATATCCACATCTGTCAACTAAAATGTCAAGATTAAGTTCATCTTGACTCCGCTACTTCACAAACTTGACCTAAATCACAAAAATTATCTAGCCATACCAACCAGAAGATAAATCAAGCAGCTAAAAATGTTCTTTCATATCCCAATTACTAATCCAAGTAAACAGGGAAATAACAATATATTGGAACACATAAATTATCACAAAATGCTTCAAAATCTGGGTCATAATTAAGCGGTTGAAACTTTAAATCTGGGTCGTCAATTTAATAAAGCAATATCCTACGGGCAACATCGCAACCTATCAAATCCTTACCTCTCAATCGTCCGATGAGTCCACTCAAATGACCGAGATTCATGGAAGATCGACATATAAAACTGAAAACTGCATTTACTTTCTTTAGAGAATTTAATTACTTGCTATTTTATCTTCTCTGTCACGAACTCTCTTCAACATTTTCCCTCATTTTCAACTTGTGATTTCAGCAAAAAATTTACAATCTCTGCTGAATTGTGCACTTTGTTGAGGACTTTTTTCTTTGGCTGTTGAAGATCTTTCTCAGTGACGTGGTGTCACATTGAGTTACAATGCCTATTTGCCATGATTTCGTGTAGTTTGTGTAGAACTTGCTCTGATCGTGTGCTTTGTACTTGGAGATTTATTGCTGTTGAAATAAAAGCTACAAAAGTCTCAAATATCATACCAATGTAGTGTCCAAATCTTAACAGTGGTGCAGTGAGAGTGAAACGAACAATGGCCGTGTATAGACATCATCTCCAATTAAGGTCCGGGAATGACTATTATTTGAGGGGCACCCGTGGCCCCTTATTCTAGGAGAGGAATCCTCGATTTAAGGTTCGAAAAGGACGATGTTCTAGAAAAAGGAATCCTTGATTTGAGGGGACACCAATGGTCCTTTGTTCTAGAGGAGGAATGTTGAGCGAACAAAGGAGAATTGTAATCCCCTATGGGGGTAGCACTCTTTAGAGGATAGAACCCTCAAAAGTCATAGGTAACCAATTTATCATGGAACACTTACTGAATCTTTTAAGAGTAGGAAATAGAAAACAGGTCGGGAAAGATGTGAATTCAATGGTAACTCAATAGATTAGTCCACTATTGATGTTGATAAACCTTGAATTGATCCTCTTTAAGAGGGCCTTCTTGTGATTCTTAGCTCCTTCTTTAGAATAATGGCCCCCTACCTAGGGTTGACAGTTAGGCGCCTCTTAAGTCTTCCGAGAAACAAATGATGTCTTAAGTCTAAGGTAGTTATGGTACACGGTTACAGAGTGGTACTCCTTGCCTTCCATAAACCGCTTTAAAACCCCTCTCTTTACCTACTCATATATCAAATAAGTCCTAGAATCGAGATCCTATTAGTGCTGGAATCGAGGTCCATAAGAGTAGGAATCGAGGTCATTCCACATCTACAATTGCAAGAATCGAGTTCTTTCGTTGTCATAATTGCTAGAATCGAGTTATATCCCTTTGAGTTATCGAGTTAGCATCTTTTCGGATGGCTACAGGGAAACGAGTTCCTTGCTATGAGTTCGATCCAAGTCAAGAGCTATGAGCTACTTTTGAATCTGTCTCTAGTTCTTCCAATTGGTTTATCAGGAAAGAATAGGTATTATCAAGCAGCTAGGAACCCGAGTAAAGGCAACCAATAGGGCATCTAACGAGTATTGACACTTGCATTTTATTAATATACCTCTTCCGAGCTATGAGCTAACAGAGCAGCTATCGGTCAACCCCAAAATCCAGAAACTTGTAAGAAAAAGAGTGCAATTGAATAGTACCTGACTATACTCATTCTTAGTGTTCCTATTGATTTCCGACGTAGGAAGGATTTAAAGCTGTAGTTCGGCAGAGAGGGATGCCCCCCAAGGGTAGCCCGAACGGGAGGGTAGAGCTAACGAGCAATGAAAGGTAGGTATTAATCTCCGGACAAGCAGCTAATGCTTGACTTTTGGTTAGTACATGCAGCTAGCATTTCTTCAATCGGGTAGCTAGCATCGGTTTGGTCGGTCGGTAGGCAGCTATCAACCATCGATCGTTGTCTGGAGACTGGCAAGTAAGAATCCCCAGCCTTTGAGCTAGTAAGCAATGAATGAGCTATTGCCCATAGGATTCTTGCTCTGTCCGGCCTGGTAAGCATCATCTCGGTGTCTGGAGACTTGTAATAATCCCTCTCGCTAGCCAGTAAGACAGCTATCGCTCATATCCTGTGGGTTTTTGTAAATAGAGCTATGAGCTAGCAAGCATCGGTAGGTAGGCAGCTACTCCCGGGTTTGATCTCCGCAGTTGCTAAACGTGAGCTATTGTCCAGGATTAGAGCTACGAGTTCGGGTTGGGAGTGAGCGATGCCCACAAGGGTATCATGAGCGGGTAGGGCCTACTATCCATCTCCGGAAGCAGGAGATAGAGCTAACCCCTGAACTATCCTCGCTAGCAAGCATCGGTAGTCATTCCTGCTAGTCTCATTCCTTGGTAATAAAAATACCATAGCGCCCTAATCTAACTCTAGCTATTCTAACTCTCCTATGGGTATCCCCTTAGTAAAGGAAAGGAGTAAAACAGGGTTCCAAACCAAGGGCGATTGAATAGCACGAATCTCCTCCGATGAATGAGCTACTATCAGGAAAGACCCCCTGAGCTAGTAAGCTATTGTTCAGTGATGCCAACGTCTGTCACCAGGATTAGAGCTACGAGCTATCCGGCCGGGGTAAGCAACGAATGAGCTACCGACTTAGGATTTTAGCTCCTATTCTGGGTAAGCATGTGGCTCGGGGTCCGGGGAACTCTTGCTTTGGATAAGAAAACCCTCGCTAGCTGCTGTTCGGGCAATGGAGCTAACGATTGGTTATGAGCTTCTCTAGCTGTTCCTCTGGAAGAAGAAGAGCTAATGAGTGAATATCGGTTCAGACATGGGTGCTAACGATTGATCAAGAGTGTTTCCTATTGGTCTTTCAGGAAGGAATAGGAGCTAAAGAAATCAGGGAGTGATGCCCTCAAGGGTAGCACGAGTGAATAAGTTTGGTTTCGAACCCCGATAATTGTTTCCCGCTAGGGATATGAGTTACGAGCTATCCTGCAGCTATTGAGCTATCGAGTTAGGAGTTGTAGCTATGAGATAGCTTATATCTATGCTTTGAAATGCCCACATTCTTAATTGGGATGCCTAAGTCACTTTGGTTGGAAAACCTAATCCAATTGTTATTTGTGAGAAAAAGTCTCTCTTTTTTAGGGAGGGAGGAAAGCAAAGAATGAAGAAAACTAAAAAATGAATGTTATATCAATGAATCGGTCGTATTCAAATAGTAATGAAACTCTCATCAATGAGTTTTGGGATCAATTGTATTGGGATACAGAAGCTCAAAGCCAATATAAAGAAGGGGCTGGGGATTCAACGTTTAATACACAAGTATTTATATTATTGAATGAGTACAAGAAGGTGATATCAAGGGACCATCAAAAAATGAATTACTAAAGTTACAGACGAGGATTGAAGATCTAACTATGAAATTTGATGAAAGTCGTCTATTTAAGGAAACTCCAAACTTAATCAAAATATTGATAGGAAAGGATCTTATAAGCGCTAAATTCTATTTGTTTAAATGCATTCCTCAAGATCTTTATAATAGTACTATTGCGCAGTTTGGTGAATATATGCTGGAGGCTATGATTTTATATGTCCTAGAAATTACGTTTAACAGTATTCAAGAGTCCTCGGTTGTAAGGGTCTCTACATTGTTGGGACTTAAGATAGAATAGTTCTAACATAGGCAAATATAATCAATAAGAATCAAAGTAGTCGAGTTGATAGTAGTAAGGAAGGTGATATCAAGCAAAAAAAAAGGTACTCAATTCGAAATAGGTAGAAGATTGCTTGAATTCATGTTGAAGCACAAGTGATCTATATAGAGTCCATTTCAGCAGATGATAAGAAAGCTATAGTGAAAGAGAATGGAAAGGGTTTTTTACAGAACAATTTATTCGTTGTATGTAATTTAGACTTAAGGACTCTCCCGTTGATACTTAATCTTCCCATGGTTTGCAAGCCATTAGAATGGAAACACCCATTAGATCCCATTTTTTACTTCGAAATAAAGATGCCTTTTGTGTTATCGGATCTGAGATGTGGTTTAAGCGGGCATACCTATAATATAGATTATAGAATTGGTCTTCTATCATCCAATAACCTAAGCAATTTCAATATAGAATTACATTATTATAAATATAAGGAAAAGTGCTCCATATTGAATGGGATTCAGAAACAAGGATTTAAGATAAATAAAAAGGTATTGGAGTTCATTAAGAAGAATCGTCCAACTTTAGAAAAAGTAGGACTTCTTATGCCAGGAAAACTATCACACGTGAATCTGAAAGAAGCCTTCGATCTTCTGAGGAAATCTTATTATTTGAATAACGCTATAGAGGGAGTTTGTTGTTGATGTTGGAGCCCAAATTAGTTAGTGGAGAGCGTGTCCATTAATGGATGGGCTATTACGTTATTTAATTAGTCCCTAAAAGAATTCTAACTATATCATAATTCCTGCCTATAAATACTTTTGTCTTTTATTGTACTTTGTATTTGAAAAACATTGAAATAAATAACCCTAGACGCCGTGAAAGTAGCCAATTTGGGTGAACCATATAAATCTGTGTTTTTTGTTTCATTTTTGCACTAGTCTTTGATCGTGTGTGTGTGTTGTTTGATCCTAACAATTGATATCAGAGCCAGGTTCTATATCACAACGATCTGAACGAGATGGAAAGCGCGAAGAGTTTAATCGACAAATTCAATGGAACCGATTTCGGTTTCTGGAGGATGCAGATGGAAGATCTTCTGTATTAGAAAAATCTTCACAATCCCTTTTCGGGAGTGAAGCCATAAACGATGAAGCAAGATGTCTGGATCAGAAGGATCGACAGGCACTGGGGTTGATTCATCTGTCACTAGCAAGGAACGTCGCCTTCAACATCATAAAAGAAAAAACGACTACAAGAATTCTAAAGTTCTTGTCAAACATGTATGAGAAGCCATCGGCAATGAACAAGGTATAGCTGATGCATCGTTTGTTCAATTTGGTATTGTTCGAGAGTGGATCTGTTGCAGATCACATAAACGAATTCAACATGATTATCAGTCAGTTGAGTTCAGTTGATATCGAATTCAATGATGAGATTATAGACCTTTTACTTATGTGTTCGGTACCCGAATCGTGGGATACTGTTATTTTTGCAATTAGTAGTTCGCGTGGATCTAAAAAGTTAAAATTTGATGAAATCCAAGATATTGTCCTAAGCGAGAGTATTCGCTAGAGGGAAATTGATGATTCATCTGGTAACGCACTCAGTACAGAGAGTAGGGGCAGAGACAGAACTAAGGGAGGCCAGAGCAAGCATGGTCGCTCAAAATCGAAAGGGCACAATAAATCAAAAGGCAAATATGTAGTCACTTGATAGAACTGTGATGAGAAAGGCCACATGAGCAGAGATTGTCCAAAACCGATAAGGAATAAATAGGTTCGAAACAGAAGTCCCAAGCAGATGATGATTCTGTATGTCTTACAGATGATAGTTTGGATTCCTTGATCCTCAGTGTGGTCAATCCAGTTGAGTCGTGGATACTAGATTTTGGAGAATAATTCCATTCTTCTCCGAGTAAGGAAATATTCCAAAATTTTAAGTCTGGAAATTTTGGAAGAGTGTACTTAGCTGACAATCGAGTTCTACAGATTATAGGTAGAGGAGATGTGTGTATCCAAACTGTAGGTGACAGAGCGTGGAAGTTGGAGAATGTCAGATACATTCTTAAATTGAAAAAGAATCTGATTTCATTTGGTCAGTTGGACAGCTTGGGCTATGAATTAAAATTCGGTAGCGGTCCCCGAAAGATTGTTAGAGGAGCGATGCTCATGGCAAGTGGTGTTACGAACTGGCACTTTATACACCACTCCTGTTGTTGAGAATCTTGTTGCAGTTACTAACAGTATATCGAGCTTGAATTTTTTGCATAACTGATTCGGTCATATGAGTGCGAAGGGGATGCAGATGCTAGCTTTGAAGGGTTACCTAAAATGGTTAAAATCTATGGATAAGGGATTTTGTGAAAGGTGTGTTCTAGAAAAATAGAAGCGTGTCAGTTTCACAAAGACCACTAGAAAACAAAAAGTAGCACGATTGGATCTAGTGCACTCGGATGTATGGGAATAATCTCCTGTCCCTTCTATTGGTGGCTCGAGATACTATGTTACCTTCATCAACGACTTCACTAGGAAGGTATGGGTTTACCTTCAGAAACACAAATAAGATGTGTTTGCTACTTTCAAGAAGTGGAAAACTAAAGTTGAAAATTAGACCGGGTTGAAAATCAAGTGCTTGAGATCAGATAATGGTGGGGAGTATAATTCTGCACAGTTCATCAAGTACTGTATTGAATAGAGAATCAGATGTACCAGGACAGATCTTGGTAAGGCAAGACATAATGGTATTGCTGAAAGGATGAACAAAACGTTGAATGAGAGAACAAGAAGTATGAGATTACATGCTGATTTGCCTAAGATGTTCTGGGCAGAAACAGTGAGCATCGCAGCATATTTAATAAACAGAGGACCATCAGTTTCTCTGGGTTTCGAGATTCCAGAGGTGGTGTGGTCTGGTAAGGAGATTAAGTTGTATCACCTGAGAACTTTTGGATGTGCAGCCAATGTTCACAATGATCCAGAGAAGAGAGACAAGCTTGATGCAAAGGTTTTGAAGTGCTATTTTATTGGATATGGTTATGAGAAGTTTAGGTACAAAATGTGCGATGATAAGAAGAAGAGAATCTTGAGACACTGTGATGTGACATTTGATGAGAGCGCCTTGTATAAGGACAGATCTGA
>JAOWBN010017446.1:0-10755 GCA_028565015.1 Pinguicula moranensis
GAGGACATGACCTCTGATAGAGCGAGTTGGAGACGTAGGATTACTGTTCGAGAGGTAGAGAGATAGGGGTGTACTTATCTGGTATCGGGGTAGTACGTAGTTCTTTACCTATATACATATATACTTACATACTTACTTATCTGCTTATTGACCCAACTCATTAAATACATACTAATTTATCTCCGTGTTTACGTAGGTGGGCGGGTGCCGATGTCTTTCTCTATCTCTTTCCTTCTCTCTCTCTCTCTCTCTCTCTCTCTCTATATATATATATATATATATATATTTATTTATTTTTGTTTGTGTGTACTCGAAGAGCCGAGGGTCTCCACGGAAACAGTCTCTTGATCTCTTTTTAGAGGTCAGGGTACGGCTGTGTACATCTCACCCTCCCCAGACCCTGCCTAGGCGGGATATAATGGGTACGTTTGGTTTGGTTTGGTTTGGTTTACTCTTACAAATTTAGACCGTGATCTCTCTTTAATTGATCTTATGTCCCTGGAATTATTTGGTGCTGAAAAAATATCCCCAATACAATCGGTTTTGATCGATACACCCCAACAAAAACCTACCAACTTCCCAAGAGCCCCGGAAGTTTCCACAACTTTTGTATACACCCCCCAAAATTGAGTATTCCGAAACGACCCCCGAAAGTTAAAAAACCCATATTTCCTGCGCCTCAAGTCCAAAAAATTGTGGAAACACCCCTAGTGGTTTAAAAAATTCCAAAAATTACCCCTCAACACTATAATCCAAAAACAGCCCCACATATCCCAAAAAATTCCAAAACTACCCGCAACCTACTCTGTCAATGAACCAAGCGAATGTGACCAATGGATATTCGATTGTGGTACTACAGAAACCATGACCTATGATCCAAATGATTTTATTTCGCGATCATCGTCATCAAGACATCACATCCATACTGGCAATTGGGAATTGTCTTCAGTCCAGGGAGCTGGAACAATTGCTCTATCACATTATCTTACTATTAAAAATTGCTTATATGTGCCATGCCTATCATGCAAGTTCCTCTCCATCATCCATGTGACTCGGGAGCTCACTGTGTTGTTCTGATGTTTTCTCGTTTTTGCCTCTTACAGGAACTCTATATGAAGAAGATAGTTGGGCGTGACATTGAACGGGGGGAGGGGCTCTATTATGTGGATGATGTCACTATTCCTTGCATTGATTTACTAGATGAGGGTGACATCGACGTTTGGGACATCCATCAGTAGTGTATCTCAAGTTTTTGTTCCCACGTTTAATTAAAAAATGCTCGAAAGTTTATTTGTGACACATGTGTCCTAGCTAAACATCATCGACACTCGTTTCCTTTGAATACTGCACAATCATTTGAACCATTTTCCATTATTTACTTTGATGTCTTGTGCCCTGCCCCGTGTGTTAGTCGTGTTGATTTTAGATCTTTTGTGCTCTTTATTGATGATTACACTCGCATGATGTGGGTCTATTTTTTGAAACACAAATCCAAGGTCCCATCCAAATTCTTTGAATTTTTCGCACTCATTTAAAACCAGTTTCAAAAAACCATTTGTATCCTACCGTCTGATAATGGGGGGAATTTGTCAACTCAACTATGCAAATTTTTTTCAAAGAACAGAGTCTGATCCACCAAACATAGTATCCTTATACCCCACAACAGAATGGTGTGGTGGAAAGAAAAAATCAAATACTCTTAGAAATTACACGGGCCATTTTGATTGAATCATGAGCCCTAACATCCCTATGGGTAGATGCCATATCTATCGGAGCTTACCTAGTTATCCGATTACCTACTAAAGCACTTGCTCTCCACACACCCCTTGAAAATTTAACCCAAGTCCCATCCAACCTTATACTTTATCCTCGAGTTTTTGGATGTACGGTATTTTTCCAAGTACATAAAGTAGATCGAACCAAATTGGATCATTGTGTTGTTAAATGCATGTTCATTGGCTATGGACAAAATCAGAAGGCATATCGCTGTTATCATCTCCTACACAACGTGTCTATACTACAATGGACTGTGATTTCGTTGAAATAGAATACTATCAAAAGAACCATTCCAGTGCTCAGGGGGAGACATCGAATATACATCATGATCATCTGGACTGGATGGATACAAACATACTCCCAGCAACTGCCTTGCCCCCTCCCATCACAGTAGCTCACGAACAACCTAAATCTTCGTTTGGGGAAACGGAAGTAAACACACTAAACCATGAATCACAAATTATTATTGATATTGTTGATATCGACAATCATTTAGGATAATGTACTAAGGAGGTACAACTGTTGGATCTCACATACCTAACAACAACAAGACGATCAACCATGCTCACTTGAGTCTACATATGTTCTACCACCTTAGAATAATCGCGGCATCCCTCCTAACTGATATAGACCAGAACAAACTTCCAAGATATTAAGATTTCCAGTTGCTCAGGTGTACAGGGAAGAATGACAAATACTGCTCAAGCATATGCTACTGCATTATACTCTGAAGACTTACCGAGAACAACAAAGGAAGCTCAGCAGAGTGAAATATGGAATCAAGCTATGCAAGCAGAGATGGAGGCATTAAAGAAAAACAACACATGGGAGCTATGTACACTGCCAAAAGGAAAAAAACCAGTAGGATGTCGATGGGTATTCATTGTGAAACACAAGGCAGATGGAATAGTGGAAAGGTTCAAAGCTTGACTAGTAGCAAAAGGCTACACCCAGAATTATGGGATTAACTACTTAGAGACCTTCTCTCCCATGGCAAAGACAGACATAATTAGAGTATCATTCTCTATAGTTGCCAATCTTAATTGGCCTCTCCATTTGACGTGAAAAATGCATTTATGGCAACCTAGAGGAAGAGGTATACATGGAAATCCCACTAGTTTTTTCCGAACAACCCAATCAGGTATGCAGACTAAGAAAGGCATTGTAAGGACTAAAACAGTCCCCCAGAGCATGGTTTGGAAGATTCACCACGGCTATGAAAAAATACGGGTACAGTCAGAGTAATTCTGATCATACTTTTTTTTCTGAAGAAAAGAGGAAAAATGATCACATGTCTAATAATCTATGTCGATGACATTATCATCACTGGAAGCGATGATGATGAGATTGAAAAATTGAGGGAAAGATTGTTTCAGGAATTCGAGATCAAAGATTTGGGAAAATTGAAATACTTTCTAGGAATTGAAGTTCTGAGATCCAAAGAAGGTTTTTTTATTTCTCAAAGAAAATATGTATTAAACTTGTTAGCTGAAACAGGTATTTTGGATTGTAAACCTGCTGAAACACCAATGATACCAAATCAGAAGTTAAAGATATGTGAACAAGCAGAGTTGGCTGATCGAGAACAATACCAAAGATGAGTGGGAAAGTTGATTTACTTATCTCACACAAGACTGGATATAGCTTACGCAGTCGGAGTGATTAGCCAATTGATGCACAAACCACAAGTTGATCACCTAGAAGTAGTCATCCGGGTTGTTCAATATCTAAAAGGAACCTCTAGTAAAGGAATCATATTCTGGAGGAATGGCCACTTGAATATTGAGGGCTACACAGATGCTGACTGGGCGGATAATCCAAATGACAGGAGATCAACTTCAGGATATTTTAGCTTTGATGTGGCTAGTTTGGAAGGCTAGAAATATGAAACACTTCCAAGCCAAAGATCCAAGTTATTTAATTATTGCATCAAATATCAAGATAACCTCATGGTGGTGGATTTCGGCAAAAAAACAAGTCCATTTCTCCTCTACAGATTGGCTACTAAACCTTATTGCTTGTTTATCCTTTAAACTCATGAATTACTTGCACTGGTCAGGTTTAAAGGGATAATCATCTTATGAGTTTTTACAGAACAAGGAGCAATTTTATGCTTTCTTATTCACTAGCATATGGTTTCTTGTTTAATTTTATTCAACATGGACCAAATATCCTGCTTTCTCTTGATCTGACATATTATCCTTTTAACTCAGGCTTTAGTTATGTATCTTGTTTGAATTGATCATGGTTTAATGGCATAATCATTCTCTGAGTTTTACAGGACATGGAGCAAAATTGGGAGATCTATGAACAGGCTACACTAAGTTACATTTTGAAAATCTTATTGGAGGATGCTCCTTGTTGCATCCGCTATATCACAGGTGTGAGTTGCTTGATCGTAGAATTATAGGACTATCCTACTCTATCTTTCTTCATCACCGTATAGGTAGGTGCTAGATAGAACCAATAAGGCAAAATTGGGAGGCCTAAATAGTCACAATGAATAAGAGGGATCTGCCTTCAGAGTAAGTTAAACGAAAAGGATTCTTGAGCATTCTCACTATGCACCTTGTTCATTACGCTACAGGTTAGGTCCTGGAGCTGCTAATTCACGGATCTAGAGCAACAAAGAAGGCCTGCTACCTGACCATTCATCATTGGTCAAGTGGTTCTCATTTCGTCTGAAGGACTTGTATTTTAGTCTCAAACAATATGAGACCATGGAAGCTCCATATCTAACACAAACAAGCCACAGGAAGGACCAGAAGGCACCAATACATTCTGCCTCCATAAGATGAATTCACAATGTGCCCAGACAACGGCAATGGAGAATACTACTGATTCAAAATGTTTTCAGAATGCTTCAATTTCCATTAAAAGGAGGAAGACCATACCATAAAGAAAGCACAGAGAGGCATTGTTGTCTGCCACTGGGATCAAAATCAGAGTGAAGTCCAACAAGAAAACAAAACAGCTGGAAAATTCCCTACTCTTGTGTCGCACAAAGAATCCATTTAGTCCAAGGTTAATGAAACTAAGGCTACTATAAGTTCAAACTCATGGTAGTAGCTGCTGGGAACTTGAGCATAGAATAGAAGCAGATCATCCAGAACGTGCAAATGAGTGTGACTGTTTTTCAGCACATCTAGAAAGGAGAAGTCTACATCCTATAGATGACATCCAAATACAGAGGAATAAAGAAGTCAATGAATATAGACTACCTACTTAGTTACAATGAGACTAGAAGGTGAAAGGGGGTGATTGGTCGCCTTGAAAGTGAACTATTATATCCTTGTCCAACCAACATATCCTCTTTACATTAAAGGGATAACTCACCAAACTGGAAGAACCTATGTACCAATAGTCCCCAAAAAGGATATTAATAAGTTGATAGTCATGATATCCAGATTTGGTGAAGAACGGATGATGGCAATGAACTGAATGCAAAGATGCTGGTGCATTCATGAGGTTAGGACAGCCATGTACCTGATCACCCTTAGCTATACGGGAGAGTATGTTGTAAGGGAAGGATATACAGTTCATGATCAAGGAATCAAACACTTCCTTCATCCTTTTAGGATCATCGATCATGAGATCTCTAGTCTTGAGCATGTGCTTTTTGTTTTGTTTTTTTTGGTTCTTTTTTATCTTTATTTTATTTTTGTAAATACTTTACATTATATATATAAACTTTGGCTTATCAAAAAAACTTCTGGATATTTCACTCTGGTGGGAGGAAATTTTGTAACTTGAAAGAGCAAAAAACAAAAGGTGGTAGCTCTTTCAAGTACAGAAACTGAGTTCCGAGGATCGCGAAAGGATTGGTTGAGATCTTATGGATATGAAAATTGATGGCTGAAATAGGGTATCTGACAGAAACAATATGCCCATTAAAATGTGATAATAAAGCAGTTATAAGCATTTTGAGAAATCCGGTACAACATGACAGAACCAAACATATTTAAGTGGATCGTCATTTCATCAAAGAAAAGTTTGAAGAAGGAATGATCGTTCTTCCTTATGTTAAATCAAAAGATCAACTGGCAGACATCTTGACTAAAGTTGTACCGGGACCAACATTCGTATGTGCGCTAAGCAAGTTGGGAATTGGAGACCTGACAATTCAACGTGAGGGAGAGTATTGACATAATTAAATAAGGAAAGTAATAGATTTAGGATCATCAATATTTGTACAGGGAAAGAATTGATTTAAATCAATTCTTTCCCCTAAATCTTTCTTTTCCTTACTTACTAGCTATGACATGTTATAAAACTATGTACTCCTACACGTTGAAATGCAAGAAATCATATTCATTTATAATCTCTCCATCTATACTTTATCTCCTTCATATACAAGTATTCCTATCTATCAACATGCATCAATCGCCATTTAACAGTCCAACTTGTCATTTACGTCAAGATTATTGTTGTTGCATTGATCTCAAACCTTGTTGTTGTGTATTTCTACACAACAATCGAGAGCTGGAAGAACTTCCTAAAGGAGAAAGACTCTCAAAGCATGATACGCAGAGGAGTATTAACACAATTGTGGTCGCTTACAGATGTGTCTATGTATGTTGTGCATCGAACATATTGACCATCAAATACTAGTTTGTCTGCTCTGCATCCCCAACCCTCCTGTCGAGTAATTCGAGTTTAGACCATGTCAACAAAAAGCAAATTTGTTTGGCAATAGGATGTTTTGTCCGGCGCCAGTGGTAGAGTCGACTGGTGTAGGAGATGCGAGTTGCTTAGATGGGTTATAACACTCACTCTGAAGATAGTCTTTGTCCTCTATAGGTGTAAGCTATTGGTCTGAGTTTAATCTCATGTTTTTGTGTTACTATATTAGGCCTGGCTTGTGTTTGTGTATGTTTTTGTTCAATCAAGTCTCTCTATTGTAATTCATTTTCATAGAAAAAACCAATCTTCAAGAAACCAAGTCAACCTACCATGAACCCAAATCTAGCTCTCATAACAGGTCAAGCAGTCGATGAAGTTGTTGCGGAAGTAACCAAGCTCTATAGAAAAATTGTAAAAGAAGAGATTATATGAGCAAGATGATTGCATCAATCATGCTTGAGGCCTTCGTACTGGAGATGGTATACTCAAACACGGACAATCGCACATGTGTTAATCGCCATATGACCATCAGACTCGCCATCTATGTCGAGGTTAATGCTGTGGTAGGAATCTTACTCCTTGTACGCGTATTTCTACACACAAAGTACGACATAGAACAAACTTTCTGAAGGAGAGAGACTCCCAGAACGCGATAGGCGGCAGAATATCAACATGATCATGGTCACTTATGGATGTCCCTACTAGACTAGTTACCACAATTAGGGGAATTAATTAGGTTACCTATAAAAGGTAAGCATCAAAGATTGATCCTTACTTTAATTACCTTATTATTATTCTTAAAACACTTAATTGGTTTCCTATAAATTATGCACCTTTGTAAGAAGAAATTAATGAGTACTAAAACGAAAGATTTTTTTGTTCTTGAATTCTCTTATTTCTAAACTAATATGGTATCAGGGCCTGTTTGAGCAATATAATCAAACAAGAAAACTCATCATCTACCGGTGGGAATGAGGGAAACCTAGCAACACCGTCATCTTGGCGAACCTCAAACCCCAAAATCCACCGACCCTAACTTCCGCAAATGGGAACAAGCGGATCTCAACGTCTGTTGTCGAATCCTTCAGGTTACTGAGAATGACTTGGTACAAAACTTCGTTGAGTATCCAACATCTAAAGAACGTTGGAATGGTTTCACAACGACTTTCAGCAGCGTCAATGACTCACTATAAACTACGATTTGATGATACGATCAAATCATCAAACACAAGGAACATGTACACTCGAGACTGTATATAGCTCTCAGCAGCGAATCTGGCAAGAAATAGACATGAGCTAGCTGAATTCTATGACAGCAATGGCGGATATCGCCATATACAACTGGCTTCGACAGGAGATCTGATTGTTTCAGTTGCTCGCCGTAGTGAATGAAGAATTTGACTTGATTAAGCAAGATCTACTCAAAGAACAACCTCTCCCCTCAGTTGAGGCCACTTATGCTGCACTAATCAAGAGGTGGGTCGCCTGGATGTGCTAAATCCAACAAAAAACAATAGCGGTGAACCATAATAGAGGACCGACAATGTGTTCGAGGAGGCAAAATCTCAATCAAATATGGCCTCCAAAGGACAAAATAGTCACCCTGAGGCGGAGATATAGATAAATTGAAGCTCTAGTGCGCCAATTGCCAAAAAAAAAGGTCACTCAACTGTAGGGTATTTCAAACGTACGGGAAATCTATATTTGTGGTCCGACGTGACAAAAAGGGGGGTGAAGGGAGGAGGCATCATAGTGGGTAACAAAGAGGCTAAAACTCAAGGCGATAGTGACCGAAAAAAGTTTGTACCAGGTTTTGGCGCAATCGCGACCCATCAGATAGGACGAAGGAGATGGACCAACCAAGGAGGGAGAAGGTACAAGGACTTACAATCAAGCGAGAAAGTAACAATAAATATGCAAGAGACTTACAATCAAAGCGAGATATGTCCACTCTCCAACCCTAAAGTGCCTCGTCGGGGTTGGGTCACAAATGGTCGGACATTCTCCTGGAACTATCCATTATTTCATGGTTGCCCTTTGTATTGCAACATTTGTAAGCATGGGCACGAGGATTACATGATTCATACCATGTTTCCAAATACCATGATATACTTCAATAGGGTTATCCCACTCTGGTACAGATAGTACAAATGATATTGCATGGATTAGGGCTTCAGCTGAAGCCTTTACGGCCTCTGGAATCCCCTTTACGTGACAACTGCATGCCTTACGACTCTAGTATATGGGGGTTCCTTCTCTTATCGGACAACAGTCTCAAAATCACATTTTAATGCAAAGGAATTGCCTGATTTATGCCTTTCTCTTTAGGAAGTCATTGATCAAACAATAGGTAACTGAGAAAACTCAGCAAGTATTTTGGAGGGAACATGAAGAAAAAACCTTAAACGAAAAGAAACATTACATATTTCCATATACAAAAGTTGAACACATTTTCACAAATTAGAGTTGAATAAATATGGACTTGCTTGATTTGTACCCTTCATCCTTGACAATACATTGATCAAACAAAAGCAATCAGAGAAAATTCCTCAGTAGTTTTGGAGGAGAGATCACCAAAAAAGTTGAGACAATATAAGGTTAAACATTTTCTCTTAAAAGGGCATAAAGTAAAGTAGGCATTAAGAAGTATCAAATATTTTAATATTTGAAACATTTATATGAAATTTTGTTCGATTTGAGTCAACACTTTATTACTATTATTCAATTTATCACCATTACATAATTAATATTTAAAAATTAAGTATACATAGTTATAATTAAAAAATATAAAGACTACTAATCAGCTCCTTTCTCTTGGTCGAGTCTGGTTGGTCCAACACCAGGTGGTGCAAACAAACAACTATATGATGATACTCCTCCAAAGTTATAAGCAAAACAAGTTCATTGATGCACGCTAGAACACATGCTCTAACATCAGGTGGTGAGTGCATCAATGAAAAGCCTACAAATCCTAATCCATTAACTGCTCCAAAATCAGATGGTTTGTGTCCCAAACATTTGTGCCAAAATGAGATGGTATGGCTCCGAAACCTAATCCAAACCAAGATGGTGCAACTCCAAAACCTAATACAGGGATTGGTGGCATGGCCAATGCCGTGTAATCAGACTGTAGAGAGTGTTGTTGTACAAATATCTGGGATGATAATGGCTCAACACCTAAGACACCTTGCAAGAATCGACTAATATCTTCTCATAGTTCAGCATAATATGCATGTGTGTACCTAGATAAGTCTCTGACACCTTGCGAGCCATTGCCTTGGCCTGTGAACGAATTAATACTTATAAAAAAATGCAATAAATTGAAAAGAAACTTACAATCACAGTGATATATGACCTCTCTCCAACTCCAATGCCCCTCGCCTGAGCAAGATACACACGAGTCACAAATGGTCAAACATTCTCATGAAATCATACATCGTATGTCGGAGCCGCCTGGACTTCAACATCAGTAAGCACAGGCACGTGGATCACGTGATCCAGTCAATGTTCAATTGTAAAATGAAAAATGGGAAAAAACAAGAGAAACACTTATACTTGTAATTGAATTAATTTTTCTACTCGTACATTCAATATATATAGGCATACAACGGGGGAGTTAGGTGGGAGTCTTCCACCTAACTTACACCTACAACACTCCCTCTCAAAATGAGAGAAAGATACCAACTAGGCTCATCTTATTACAAAGTCTCGCAAGATCTAGGGAACTAAGACCTTTAGTCAATACATCAGTAACTTGTTCTTTGGTAAATACGTGACTCATTTCCAATAACTTGCTATTTAATTTTTCTTTGATGAAGAACCTATCAATTTCAACATGCTTGGTTCTATCATGTTGCACTGGATTGTTGGCAATGCTAATAGCTGCTTTGCTATCACACCATAATTTTAATTTCGGATCTGGATTCATCTTGAGTTCCACAAGTATTGATCTCAAGCAAATCATTTTAGCAACGCTTAAGGCCATGGCTCTGCATTCTGCCTCAGCTATAGAACAAGTCATTACTGTTTGTTTCTTACTCTGCCAGGAGACTAGATTGTCTCCTACAAACATGCAATAACCGAACGTGGACATTCTATCATCAGCAAAGCTATCCCTTGATATTCAGATGTTTATTCTTTCTGAAGATTAACCCTTTTCCCAATGCACTATTCAAGTATCTCAAAATCTTGTGTACTTCATCCAGGTGACCCTTTCTAGGGTCATGCATATACCTACTAACTGTAAGATCTCCGAAAGCTATACTACGTGTCATGATGTATAATTCGTGCGAAAGCGTAAACATAAGTGTGTGTTAAGCATACATAACAAAAATTTCAGAGATCTTTTGACCAAGG
>JAOWBN010017457.1:0-10755 GCA_028565015.1 Pinguicula moranensis
TTTAGTAAACGTGTCATTGCTTTTTTTTGGCTCAATTCCACCTCCAGCCCAATTCCACCATTTGGTGTGTAATTCCAATAGTTAATTCTCAATATGGGATTGTTAGTAAACGGCCCCTTATAGTATTAGGTTTCAAATAAAATTACAAGGATGCACTGAACACTTGGAATTGCAATATGGTTGTGATGCTATCACAGAATGTTTATGTAAGTAGAAAATAATAGTCTACCAAAAAAAATAATCGGAATTCGAAATTTCAAACAGTAATTTCTATTTCGATCCGAATTGAATTCAGAATTAATACACGATTCCGAATCTGATCTGAATTTTCGAATTGGATTTCGAATTTGGAGTTCAGAACTGTTCGGAATTCAAAAATTCTGAGTTCCAAACATCATTTGCCGATCCCTATTTGAAACATATAACTGAAAAGGCAATACATAAGAGAATAAAGAATTTAAAAAAACACTTACCCTTGGGGGATCTTAGAGAGAGGGGCTCTTGTTTCTCTCTAACTTATGACCGGCGATCGCGCCCATCCAACATCCTCCGTGCCTCCTCCTCATGGAATCTCTCTGCCTTCCGCCACGTCCCGTGCCTCTCCGCCACGTCCCGTGCCTCTCTGCCACGTCCCGTGCCTCTCCGCCACGTCCCGTGCCTCTCCGCCACGTCCCATGCCTCTCCGCCACGTCCCGTGCCTCTCCGCCACGTCTCGCGCCTCTCCGCCACGTCTCTCTGCCGTGCCCTATCATCCCCCAATATCCCCGCTGAGTCCTCCACCGCGGATCTCAACGGAAGCTCCTGCCCGTGGCCGAAAATGGCCACATCCGGCCATTTCCTGGCGTCTCCCAGCCACTTACATCTAGATCTGTCCCATCTCTACCAGTCTTTTCCTCCGCTGCGCCACCGTTGTCTTCGATGACTGCTTAGTTAATCTTAAGTAATTTGCCTTGTCCCGATTCGGACCTGTTCGCGAAATTAATAATGTCCCACATAAATAATTCTTTATGCTTCAATTCGTTAAATGAAGCGACCCAGTAGAATCTATATCTAAATTGGTAATAAATTAATCTCATTAATTTATAAATCATAAGAGGCATCTAGCAATGCATTATGATCCGATCTAATATAGATAAATCGTGATTCTTTAATCTCATTTAGTATTAATTTTTTCATCACTTGATATCCAATAATTAATGTCAAGCATATGAATGTGTCATCCTTGACCATTAATTACTTTCTTGATCTTCAGTACATAATTGTTAATATGTGACTATCCTATCTATAATCACAAATACATGCGTAATAATTATTACTGCATCAAGGGCCCCAGGGATATTAATAATCTCATCCAAGATGAGATGGACAAAAGTATCATTTTGATAACTCATAACTTCAAGCATGAATTGTGCATATTCGGAAAACTTACCTTTATAACCTATCAGCTAAAAGGAGCGTTTGATAACCTCACATAATACACATTCATCACCCAAAATTGTGAATATCTTAGATAACTGAATAATACTATATGACTTTGCTGATGACACTAACACAAGCCATACAACAAGTCAATATAGGTCAAGTCCAATACTTATGTACCCCCTACACTCATATTTCATGTGATTAAATGGATACCCCGTATAAATGATATGTGAAACATGATCATACATAATCCACATGCTTGTCCATATAGTCATCTAGTTGTTCCTTTGCTAATGACTTGAGACTATAGACCAATTTAGAGTCTTGATTAAATTATGGAGTTCCACAATTTGAGTTCTCAACCAAATGATCTATAATATATACAAAACTCAAGGAACAAAATGATATACATCATTATGCATACATGAAACTAACAAGTGCACATCAACTGATTGGTGCTCTAGATCACTAACTAACATTATGAACACACAAATAATATTCAACTTGTCCACTGGCGAGGATGTCTCCAAAATAATCAAATACATATGATTGAGTATAGCCGTTTTCCACTAAACATGCTTTATATCGTGCTATACTCCCGTCAGCATTGTGTTTAAGTGTCAAGACCCACTGACATCCAATTGTTTGCTTACCTGGTGGGAGATCCTCAATGGTCCAAGTTTCATTTTGTTTGTGGGCAATAACTTCATCGTCCATTGTTGCTTCCCATTTGGGATCATGGAGAGCAGCCTCAAAGCTTACATGCACATCCTGCATACTATACACATACATCATCCATGCAGGGTCCTGGGCATGAACCGCCGTTTTGCCATGCACCTGAAGGGATAGAGGATGTGTAACAATTTTCTTTCCACCCTTAGGTCAAAATTCTAGGGAGTATCGCTTAGGAGGCACCCCTCTATTGCTCCTGCCAGGCAAAACATAATCCAAATAATTATCAGGGTTAGGAAAAGGCCAGGTTGGACTAATGTATTTCAGGATCATTCTTAACGGAGTTATTATGTGGTGGATGAGGTTGTAGAGAGATGGGGTCTTCTTGTGAGATGGACGGTAAGGACAGCTAGATAACCACATCATCATCAGTCATAGACCATTGTCTAGATCCATCATCTCCAACCAACTCAAGTGATGTTTCCTCAACACTTATATCATAACTGGGCAACTTATCCAAGCCCATTTATCGATCATTCCCGTGGCCTATTTAAAACCCAAATTAGTCCACTAAATTTCCTTGATCAGACCTACCTTTGCCATGCGAGCCATCCAAGGCATTTTTATCAACATCCAATGAAGAATGTACGTTCGAGTTCAGCCATGTAAAACCTAGTGATGATTCTGCAGGTTTTGAAGTTGAGATGATTTGATGGGGTCATAATATAACTCTGTTTCCATGAATGTTACATCCGAACTCCTACAGAGGCAATTTTTCACAACATCATAACATCAATATTCCTTCTTAAGAGGCCCATATCCAACGAATGCACATTTTACGATGCAAGGATCAAATTTATTTCACCAATGTTGGTGCAAGTGTACAAAAACCATGTACCCAACATCAGAATATATGGGATATGAATGTGCAAGGATAGTATTTGAAGCGGAGTTTTGAATCCCAATGGTTTTGATGGTATTTGATTTATCAAATACATGTTGATGTATTTGCAATTGTACATAACCGAACAATTAATAGAGTAATGAAAATAAATGTCGAACCTCGAGGATTGTATGTTGATAAGCACCAAAGGTAGTAAGTTTTACACAATTTGGACAAATCATAAATTGGTGGATTGTCAAACTTCTAACTGAACATAAACATAAATTACATAACAAGATAATGAGACTGTTTTTGATATTTTTCAGTTTAAGTTGCATAGAATGTAACTGATAACTTCACTTAGAGTGGAGTTCTAGAGAACTAACTTCACCACTTAGTGTCCTTGGAGAGTTTCTTCTTCAACTTATCTTTTTAGTCATTTGTCTAATTATCTATCGAATTTTCCTCTTTTAGTAGCTAATTTGTCTCGAGTAGAAGCTCCTCTCTCATGCTATGTAAGCGTTCATCTCTTCATCTTACACTTGAACCTACCGAAGGCTTTATCCTCAGGAAATCCTCTCACGGTAACAACAACCCCGTAGACATTCTCATGCTACGATGATTATCATTAGTTTTACGGAGCCTATCGTGGTTTTTGTCTCAGAACCTCCAACCATGCTTAGTAAACTTACAAATGTTGGTCAGATACAAGCAAGTTATGGAGAATGTATGATAAAACCAAACAACATCAACAAAATCTCCAAAAAGCTATTCAAAGTAAACTCCCAAGTCCACCAATGGCTACATCATTCCCTAGAACAAGGTTCTAGCCCATGCTCAATGCACATGCTTCATGAAAATATTCAACACTAGAGCTCATAATCAAAGAAAACATCAAGAGAACACAAGAAAATCTCTTAAAATCGTTGCTCTCAGATGAGAGCTCCTCTTCTCCCTTCACCCCCATGAAGCCTGATGAGTGAAAGTTGATTTTACTCCATGTCAAAAGAGTGCTTTTGTCATGAAGAGTAGCTTCCATCGGAAGCTTGGAATCAAAGTTAAGGGCAAAATGGTTAGCCTATAATTTCTTTCCCACCATCGTGCACTCTTGGTTTCTAGATTGGAGTTACGGCGTGTGAATTTGGGGACATGGTCGTGTGATTCGGATCATTTGTCCTTAATTTCTCGATTAATGAATACATTCCTAAAATCCTGGCAAAACACAAGAAATGAATCTCAAATGCATCTTTAAACATTGAAAATAAGCAGGTTTAAAGCACAAAATTGATCTTGGAAGGAGGACTACAACTTCCATGAATATCACCTTTCCATATTCGGACTCTACAGTGATCGAAATTGAGCTTGAACTTCAGTCGGCAAAATTGTCCAGCAGCTATTCTTCTATGCGTAGTCTACGTTGGTGGGCCATTCGTTGAGATCCAAAGATCCAATTTGGACGTGAAATATATAAATGGAAAGCGCAAAAAACGTACCACATGTTTGTAGAAGACACCAACTCGTGGTTAGGCCAATTAAGGGGCCTAAAATGCAAAATACACCCAAATTTGAGCCAAGGAAGGGAAAACCACGTGACTTACCCTCCAACAAGGGAAAAATGTGACAAGGAAGGAAGGTGTGATTTGGTGAAGGCATGGATAAGTCTAGAAGGAAGAGGAGACTCCTAAATATGGAAGGTTTCCAAGAAGAGAAGAATTCTAGTTCTAGATTAATTAATATTGTTTATAATTAGTTTCTTAGTGTACAAGTTAACGTGTTTCCTAATTTTATTTAGATTCTAGGATCTAGTTTTAGACAACAATAAATAGAGGTGAACTTAGAGAGGATGGGAGGTCGAATTTTGTTGGCTTTCCTCTCTAGTCTTGGTCGAGTTCGTCTTTCTTGTAGATTCATACAGTTTTGTAATTTTTTTGGGAAAATTCAGAAAAAATTCTTTCACCACGTTATTTTGATCCAAAGATGACATTTTCTTCTAGAATTTACATAATGGAATTATTAACGATGCAAAGATAATAATTTATTTACTCCTAAAGTGGAGTAGGGCCGACGTGAATTTTTGCTAGGAGAATGTAGCAAACGTGGAATTGAGGACTTATTCTTGTATCCACAAAAACACATGAATTATACAATAAATAAAGGGATAGGGTGTGCAACTCAATAAAAAGTTACACGAAATAGAAGAATGAAAAGAAAAGAAGATGGAAAAGTTACACGAAGTAGAAACCTAATCAAACATGGAACATCAACCCCAAGCCAACTACTACGCTAGAAACGAATGTAAATCAGGGGTTCAATCAAACGCCTACCCGATGATCTATTCTATGATAAATATGAGTATCACGGAATCAACATTTACATATACCATAAAATGTATGTAACCTAGTTCTATTCAGAATAGGAATTCAATAAATAAAGAGATCTCTCTCAAAGCTCATAATGAAGTTAACATTAAAATTCTGTCTTATAAATTTTGAGATTGGCCTTTATATAGGCCAAGAAATAACCTAGAACTAGGATTCTATTTCCTAGATTTATTTGGACTCTTCCCTGATTTTAACTCCTAAAAAAAATTGGACTCCTTCCTAATGTAATCCCTAAAAATAGGAAATTAGCTAATTACATAGAAGTTCAAAAATCTCACTAATTAATGGCTAATCTAATTAAAAATATTAAAGAAAATTAACACTCTTTCTTGGCAGCTTCTAGAAGGGGCCGTTACCTCTCCCACGAGCAGTAACCCATATGTCCACATTGGTCTTCATAAATCACATTCAAACTTCCAGTTTGAGAATAGTATGTCTCAAAACCAATAACTCATCATCAAACCATTGATCGTCAGCATATGGTTTGAGAAGTCCTCTATCACTGGGTAAAATTTGAGTTCGATCAAAACACGTTCAGACCTACGATCGTCAATAAAACTGAGACTGTGCAATGCTACAAATAACAGATAATGAATTAACAAAAGCATATCCTTTGGACCATTCAAATCTATTATCCTTTGGACAAGAAGACTCTCAATGAGTCCTTGACTCCAGTTAAATTTTCTGAGCGATCCGACCAAATTTGTACATCTGATTGGAAGAAATCACGAAATTGTGCTTTGTTGTAATTCACATCACGAGGTCCAACTAATTTAAACTATGCAAGAATTCAAATGCGTCTCGGGCCTCCAACATTCACATAAAGAGTGGTTGTATCACACTTTGATTGAATTTTATGTTCTTTTAGTTCAATTTAATTCAATATAATCTAAACTATTGTCTTCAATTACAACTTGCAGGTTTTGTGCACATTCACATAAAGAGTGGTTGTATCACACTTTGATTGAATTATATGTTCTTTTGATTCAATTTTATGCTATATATTCTACACTATTGTCTTGAATTACAGCTTGCCGGTTTTGCATGCCAAAACGTGATTGTTCAAGCCTAAGATCGATTGTCTCTTTAGCTACGGACTTGGGAGAGTGTATAAACTCTAGAAACCTTCTTTAAAAAATGGCATTTTTTTAGAGTAGATCATTGTGTTTATGTGCTTAGAAGTTATATTAAAATTTATAACGCATCCGTTAGAGTTTTAGTATAATGAGGATGAATTTATATGCTAGTGTTCAACATGTTATTGATTTACAATTCTGATTACATGTGCAAAGTAAACTGTGTGAGAAAAACAGGAAGGTTGATGAGCCAATAGCTAGGACACCTGAGGAGACATTTCAG
Organism: Pinguicula moranensis; assembly: GCA_028565015.1. NCBI lineage: Eukaryota > Viridiplantae > Streptophyta > Magnoliopsida > Lamiales > Lentibulariaceae > Pinguicula > Pinguicula moranensis. The sequence goes on from JAOWBN010017457.1 coordinate 6,718, forward strand.
AAGTTTGTATTATTACGTTTGCCATATTTGATTCTCTTCTTTCTTGTACATAAACTTATTCATCTTTTAGTGAATTTTTGGCATAACTAAAACACACACTTTCCTATAGCATAAAATCGGACCAATGACCTTTAATTTGATCTTGTGATTTTTAGCCACCTGATTTTAGGAGTAATTTTGTGTCATTAAATTTCAACAAAACCCGCGTGCTATTTCTTTCTTTTCATAGTTCAATTTAATTCTGTATTTAATTTATGAATTTTTATTTCCTATTCGGTCACTAAATATCTCAATTTTCTTCTTGTTATTTTGTGCATGTTATTAGGGTTAATGAGTCTACATGATAAGAGTCTAATTTGTCTCCTTGTGGTTTCGACTCCTTTACCTTTATTGCTATAATTGACATCGTTCTCTTGCGGTTTATAGTATAGGGTATTTTTAGATTGTTTTGTAATTATTTGTGCATTGATTATATACCTTAAAATTTGCATCAATATTTTGATGTAGCTACACCAACTACAAGACTTTTTCACCGTTGGCGCTTATGATACAACTCCTACGATGAAGAGTCGTAGTTACTAGGTCTTATTGATCATATGTCATATGATATGTGTCTCTAGAATCGAGAACCCAAGAACTAGATAAAGAGTGAGATCCAGATGTCAAAGTCGTACCTGTGCTAGAATTATTTGTACGAGGCAGATCTGAATTATTTCTAGCACTGCATTTGGCCACTGCTGCTTTTCAATTTTGCTGTCAGATTTCTTTGATCTAGGTCGTCCCCACCATTCAGGATATCCTTTTATTTTGAGGTAATTTTTAATTGATTGAGTTTTCTTTTGATGAAGAGTACAAAACAATTTGTCATTCTCTTTGTCGATTAAAGATGAAGAACCTTCAAATCTGCCTCCTACATGATGGAGACCCTGAAATGCCATGACAATCCTAGAAAAATCACCGTCGTCCTTATTCATGACCACCTTCCTAGTGGCCTCATGTTGCACAAGGTAGTGCACCTACTCAATGGTTGGGGTAGGGTTGATCTTGAGGACATTAGATCTGACATTATCCAGATGATCATTGAGACCATCCAAGAAGTCGTAGACTTGATCCTCCAGGACGATCAAGGTGTATTATTTATGATCAGGAGATGTCATCAAGTTGGGTCTGCTAAAATCAATTTTCGGCGAGAGCCTTGCAGGTTATTGTAGTAAGTTTCCAATGGGCTGCCTTGCTGATGCATACGAGACACTCATATGTACAAATCGTAAACTTGCGACTTATCTTTGACATCAAGTTAAGTAGTCGCAACACCATTCCACACTTCTTGTACGGCAGCGTATCATGTGTAATTGGGCATCAGGGTTGATTGTGTCACTTTAATAAGCCACTAGCGAACAACTGTATCTTTTGTATGCCATTTCCAGTAAGTTGGATCTAGTTTCAGACGTCGTCATGGATATAGTCGAGTTTATCTTTGTTGGCAAGATACATCTATACCATCTATGGACACATACCATAGTTGTGATCATTCATCTTCACCATCAGCCAAGAAGATGATGAATTCGACGACGACAACAGTGTTTCATGTTGTGTGACAGTATGTTGACCATCTGACTAGCCAACGTCATCAATATTTTATCAACAAAAGTGATTTCTGGCTTGGTTTCTTTGTCGTCCATCATGTCACACGTTTATTATTTGTAGAGTAATGACAGCGGCTTGAAGGAATGTTTAGGGCTTTAGGACATTTGCTTTGATACCATGACAAATAGAGGTTGAGTGTTTGGAGGAAAGAATTATATTTTCCTTGAATAAATATGCAAGTTACAAGAACCCTTTTATAGAGTCAAGAGTACTACCATCCCTACACTTCTTCCTAGAATATAGTCCACAATTATAAGGATACTAACCAAATTATAGAGATACTAAATATAATTAAAGGGATACTAATACATCTTCTTATTATAGAAAACAGAAAGAGATAATGCATATTGATGAAGAGTCAAAAGTTCCTCCCCTCTCTTTTTAGTAATGGCTTCTTCAACACTTGGCCATTCATCTTCATGGCATTATTCGTTTGATCAAGGTGTGCTTGTAAGAAGGGAAGGTAAAAAATGAACTGTGGTTATGGCTGTGGCTGAGCTAAGGTTTTAGCTGTAGAAACCTCATCCCAGGATGATACAATACTGTATTGCAAGTTTTCTTGTTTCTTGACTTAAACTCAACAACATTCGAATGACGATTCTCTAAGGCCAGCATGACAGGCCGCCTGCTGTCATCTTTATAGCTTGTGATCTTGTGAGATAAAGAATCTAAATATGGATTCCTGGTTAGTCCTCACACTTCATCTCAATGTTTATGGATCCCTTTTGTTTTTCGGGTCTAGTAGAATGATTTGTTCTCCATTTTCTTCTCAATTCTTTGCCATTTGGATCACAAATTCTCCGTTTTCTCCGTTCTTCTTCTCTGCCTTTTGTTAAATTGATTGCTGATTGAGTTGTCAAATATCTTGAATCAATTTACATCAAAAGCAGATGATCCTGTTTGACAATCTGTCTCATGCTGGCCTAATAGCTTCCTCTTGGCTACCATGGGTGCAACTGGACCAAGTCCTTGACGTATAACGTTAGGCTTTTTTTATCTGAAAATTTTATTATTTATTGCATATGTAGCTTTTGCCAAAAAAATACCTATATATTACATTCTTTTCAAGCGCCTATCAAAACAATACGGGGATATTATATCCAATCCCCTATCGCCAGCCCTGCATCTACTGTGTTGTACGTGGATGCCCAGATCCATATGAAGACTTTTGTCTTATGCAAAATTGTCTTGTTACTCAATGGTATGCCATTGAACACAAAATTGTTGTGAGCTTTCCATATACACAATACTAGGCTATGCCAAAATGATTTCCATACTTCTAGCCATTTCTTCAATTTGGTCATTCCTAGACGCAGGAGGTAGTGTTGCATTGGATTGTTGCTCTCCATGTAGTATTGTCCAAACCAGTTGTATAGATCTTGACAGATTTTGTATTCAAAGCCAAATTAAAAGAATATGTGATGAAGGGATTCTTGTTTGGCTTGGCAGAATGCAGAGCCAAGGGTGGGCAGTTGTGCTGTATATATACCCCGAGTGTATAGCTTGTCGAAAGTCACATCTGCTCATGAGTTAGTCGCCAGACAAAAGCTTGCACACCCTTTGGCGAGCCACTACTCCAGCTTATTGCCAACATTGCATTGTCCTATACCAAGGTACCCATAGACTGTGTTAGTACAGTGTGAGTAGTTTTCTCTATTCGATTGTCACCTCCAACTATCCTTCTCTTTAGGATGGATCTCAGTCCTGCAATAACAGATTTTGAAATAGGAATTTGTAATAGTTCATAATCAAAGAGGGGGGGTTGCGCCTATGCCATAACTAGGTCAGTTGTTTACTCTTTGGACAAACTTTGGCAGATATGAAGCTATCCTTGTCTGAGGCAAATGAGTACAGTCGACCAGAGACGTTAGCAGGGCATCCTAGAGTTGTCCACATGGTCTGCTAGAACAATGTATCCTCCATGTTTCCAATGTGCCGATGCATATTGTTGTTGATCCAGTATGCCAAGCACACATATTTGCATAAGTTTCTTTACCATCTGGACAAACGGCCAGTGGCAGTTATTGTCGTCAAGTCTGTAAGATCTCCGAAAGCTATACTACGTGTCATGATGCGAAATTCGTGCGGAAGCGTAAATATAAGTGTGTCAAGCATACATAAAAAAAAAATCAGAGATCTTTTGACCAAGGATCTTTGCTAACTTACACAACTTGATGGTACAAGGGAGAAGAGATTTGTTTACGTCTTGTAGAATCACTAATTCATGCAAGAAAGCTCCTTCTAGGTGTTCAAGTGTCCACCCTCTAGAGTAGTCCATACCACCACTTCCATTGAGGTTTATACACCCAAAGTATATAACTTATATGTGTATAAAGGAGTGCTAGCTCCAACCTTTAAGCCTTAGAAAAGAGAAGAAAACTTGTTCAAGTT